>JAQZBX010088106.1:0-12782 GCA_029593785.1 Cabassous unicinctus | reverse complement strand
ATCATCCAATCCTTAGATTTTAATAAATATGTCTTGAGTTTCCCATTTTCTCTACCTTGATTCAGGTCCATCTAATTTCTCTTGGATATATATTCTTAAAGATTTATTTATTTACCGCCCCCCCCCACGTTGTTTTGCACTCACTGTCTGCTCTCTGTGTGTTCTTCTGTGTCTGCTTGTCTTCTCTTTAGGCGGCACTGGAAACTGATACTGGGACCTCCTGGAGTGGGAGAGAGGCGCCCCTCTTGCGCCACCTCAGCTCTCTGGTCTGCTGCGTCTCTTATTGTCTCTCCTCTGTGTCTCTTTTTGTTGCATCATCTTGCGGCGCCAGCTTTCCGCACGGGCCAGCACTCCGCATGGGCCAGCCTTCCTTTCACCAGGAGGCCCTGGGAATCAAACCCTGAACTTCTATATGGTAGACGGGAGCCCAGTCACTTGAGCCACATCTGTTTCCCTCTTGGATATTTTTGTAGTCTCTTAATTTGTCTCCTTGCCTCCAATGCTGTTTTCAGTGTGTCTTCCCAGGTACCATAAATACTATTTCTAAAATGCAGATCTGACATTGTTATTCCTCTTCTTAAAAGAAAAAAACAAACCCTTTTCTGACTTGTAATCATCTGTGGTGTAAATTCCAAACTCTATAGCATGACACTTGCATTAGGCCCTCCATGAACCCACTTCATTCTAGGTAAACTAAACTGTTTTAATGAATGCTGGATGATATTTTGTGCTGCTTTTCCTTTTTGTATATGTTATTCCCTGAACCTTTGTTTCTCTCCCTATCTTCTTTTTTGTCCCATTCCTTTGAACTCCTATTCATAAATTCTACTTAAAGCGCCACCTCTGTTGTGATTCCCTTATCCAAAAGTCATTTCCACCTTTGTGCCTTTTCTATAGTATGTATATGCTTGTCATATTGTCACTGTGTATTGTAACATAGTCCAGGGTTCAGATTCCACCTATATCACTTAACTAGCCATATTTCCTTGGGTAAATTATTTAATCTTTCTGTGTCTTAGTTTTATTCTTATCTATAAAGTGGGGATAATAATTGTACCTCCTTCCATCAGTTTGTTTTGAGGATTAAGTGAGTTGATACACCTAAAATGCTTAGAAGAGTGTCTGGCATAGAGCAAGTGCTCAGTAGGCCTTAGCAATTGTCATCAATGTTGCAGTCCTCTCCTCCTCATTAATTGATGTTACAATTTTTAAATCATCTATGTGAGATGCTTGAGCAGGAGCTTTGTATCTTAATTAGTAGTACATAAGAGGTGCTAAGTAAATATTTTTTTCAATGGATGAATGAATGAATCTAGATTAGTCCCTTCATTTTATTGAGAAAATCCTCAAACAGGTAAAATAACTTGTTCTAGTAATGAGCAAGTAGGACCCAGGTTTTAAGCTTCTCAGTTCAGGACTCTTTCCACCATACCTGACACTGTATTTGTTAGCCACCCCTCCCCCCATCTGTTTTCTCCAATTGCTGTGTTAATATGTCCATAGTAGAATAGAAAAATACTTAAGAACAGAGGTATCCATGTAATGAATGCTTAATGTAGGTATTTTGTGTTGATTTATAGAAAGCTTCCAAAGAAGTATTGTCTGATTAGCACATTATCCTTTGTAGTGCTTTGTCCCTTAAATTTTAACTTTTAAAAATTAAAATGGGAAATGGAAAATCCTACTGTAATTCTATAAATAGGAGAATTTTATTTTTAGACTGATTTGAGTTGATTAGTCAGCAGAGGGTGCTGTAACACTGCTTTTTGAGTGGCATTGTTTCTTGTTACCTCAACTCAAGCATTCAAAAATTCGTGTTTGTTAAAGACTTTTTAAAAATAACAGTTTTTGAAAAGGTTCTTCTAAAAAATAGTAATACTTAGTGTTACATTAGTTAACACTAGTGTTGGTTTAGATTCCAGGCCCTCAGATCATATGTAAACAAATACTGCTAATGGGAAATTATTATTCTGTGTAAATTGCCTCATTTTCAGGACTGGTTGTCGAAAATAAGCTGAAACTACCTTTTGAATTAAAAAACAAAAAAGCAAATATTGATACTGATCTTAAATACAGACATAATAGTCACCCCAAATTTAAAACTATACCTCTGTGATTTTAAAGGTACAATTTAATAAAATGCTTTAGTGAAAACTTGTGTACAATTTTTCTTTAAAAATTTTTAATACAAAAGAAAAATAAGAAAAACATTTAATAACTAACATCTTAATTATAAATACTATGTAGATTTTTTCTGCTCATGTCTAGTCACATTTTTAAGGTTATGGATTTCTAGAATTTTATAAATTATTCTGTAAGCTAGATTTTAGTTTTATACTTTTTCATATATATTAATTGGATTACTTTGCTCATTTTAGATAGAATTAGAAAGTTGTGAAGCAGTGCTACTCTAAAATTATTTGCGTTTGTGTCATATATAGAGTAAGGAAAAATCAGTAGTAATCGTTACATTATTTTGCTTTTCATTTGTAGTTATATCCTTTTTTACTCAAATGAAATGTAATCCTGTTTTCAGTGAATTATGAATATAACAAACTTGTGAATAGTATGCATTTATTTAGTGAAATGGGTCTGGGCAATTGTTCTCTAGCATATGGGGAAGATTCCTTTCATTGTTCATCTTAGATGAATACTGGTTTGCTATCTGACTGCAGAAGTTTAGGCTAGAGTAAGCATCCTTGGTTGATTTCAGAGCATATCTGATATTGTTTTACTGTGTACCAATATGTATATATATATTAGCAGGGTAAAGAAGAAGAAAGAACTTAATCAAATAAACATAAATATTTCATTTTAAGAATGGGACCTGGAAAAGACTAGAGTGATAGAAAGAAGAAAAAGAATAAAATGTGAAAATAGACCTAACACTAAATATTCATCATCTTTCGTAGGGCAGCAGATACTCCAGGTTCAAATCCTCATCTCTTTCTATTAAATTTAGGTTAGTTGGCAAGAGGAGCAGCAACATAGCAGCCAGTGACTACATTATTTACCTAGAGTAAAGTTCCGCAGTTTCCTTGAGGGTTTAGGAGCCTCCTGAAAAGATATAGAATATCTGTTGAGAGGAGTTGTGCAAATTAGTATTTTTGAAATCCTTGACGTAAATCAGATTATGGAGTAAGAGAATTTGTACCCTTAATTTTTAACAGTTTTCTTTTGTAGATATTCTTGAGTACGAATAGAATCGTCAGAAATAAGCAATCTAGAAACTAATTAATTCAAATAGGAGTTAGTATCCTTACATGAAAGTCATTCGAACACCTAATAGAATTTGACAATAGGAATTAATGATTATTTTACTCCTAACTTTTTCTGGTTCAGTTTTATTTTAGAAGATTGTTATAAAATAATTATTAACTATTTTATTATTTAGAATGCTTTTATATTAATACTATATATGTATTTAAATTTAAATGTAATTTTTAGAAACCGTATATTTACATTTCCGTCCTAATCCTTAGTATACCAGGTTAAAAAAGCCATCATCATTTACTATCTGAGTCCAGTGAAGTTTTATTTTTATTTTTATTTTTATTTTATTTTATTTTATTTTTATTTTTATTTTACTTTACTTTACTTTACTTTATTTATTGAGATACCAGGGCTAGGGAATGAACCCGGAACCTTGTATGTGGGAAGCTGGCACATGACCACTGAGCCACATCAGCTTCCCTGAGTTGGTTTTTTGGTTTGTTTTGCTTGTTTGTTCTTGTTTCTTTCAGGAGGCACTGGGAACTGAACCTGGGACCTCCCATGTGGGAGGCAGGCACTCAACTGCTTGAGCCACATCCACTCCCTGGAGTTTTTTTTATAATACATATTTTTAAGTCATTTTATAAATAATTTAGAGAAATATGAATAGAGTATAACAACTTTATTAGAAATTTTAATAAGCAATTAAATACAGCGTATTCAGATTTTTAATTTTTAATTTTTTTATTTTTTTAAGGAGGTACCAGGGCTTGATCCCGGGACCTCGTACAAAGGGAGAAGCAGGCACTCAAACCACTGAGCTACACCTACTCCCATACATTCAGATTTTTATTCCAAATTTTCCTAGTTTTAGAGCCATATATACACAAATGGACAATGTCCTCTGAATGCAACTTACTGCTCATCACTTGTCATACATAAACCTATAAAATACACTTCTTGTAAATATAGATTCTAGATAAAATCTCTAAGAGGTTTTAGTTTATCATTACTTCTGGCTCTTCTTGCACCTAACAGCAGTACTTGAAGAATTTTTAGAGCCTTATAACAATTCATGATTTTCTTGTAAAATAATTTCATTTTTTCTTTAGTAAATTTACTTCTGTATCATCTAATTCCTCCCAATCATCTTTTTATACACATCTGCCTTCAGTATTGCCCACCACTATCAAATTGCAGTGCACAAATGGCATAAAGGATGAAAGAATACTGTCACACATCCTTTTAGCAAAATAGAATGGTCCAGGTTCTTGTCATAAAATATTGTGGAATGAAATCCTTTCTGTTGAATGACTGAATGCATTTTTTGTCTTTAGAAATACACTGTTCATTCATCAAGTCTTAAATTCTGTAAAATTCATCTAGAATATCATCTAAGAATTCACTTCAATTTCACCATTTTTGTTGAAAATTGCTTCTGTCTCTTTGCACTCATCTCCTCATTTGTCTAGTAATTGTGAAGCATCTTTCAGTTTTCTATTTCTTGCCATTATGGGCAGAAAAAGAAAACTTCTGAATTTTCAACTTCTTAATTGTAGCTAAAAGCAGCCTCTAAAGATGGGGTCTCCATTCTTATACTTTCTTGAAAAATGATACAATACTTTAGGCTACACAGTAAGAAAATGGAAGAAAAATCTAGTAGTGATGACTTTATTATTGTATCATCTTTCTAGACATTCTGTTATTCTTCAATTTTCTTATTTTAATTCTTTTTTTTTTTTTCAATTTGGGAATAATTTATGAGTAATGTTGAAATAATTCTTAGGATAATGAAATAGCAAAATATTTTTAAGATAGGAAAAAATAAAATCATTAAAATGCCATAATATATCTTAATAGATTTATGAAAGAGTCCAGAGGAGCCATGTGGCAATTACAAGGTGAATGAGGTTTTTAGTTTTTTGTGTTTTTTTTTTTTAATTGTTTTCTCTTTGTTATTTGGAAATCCTTTAAGAATAAAAGTCATGAAGTGTCAGTCCTTAAAATAGTTAGAATTGCTCTAGGAGAAAACTCAGAACCTAAAATTTGGACCATTGGCTCTTGATGGTATACCAAGGACTACCTGTTCTGTGGATCTGTGGATCTTTGTTGATTTATGCATTCGGCAGCTATTCATTGATTATCTACATTTAGGTTCTGTGTACTTATTTTTGTTATCTTGTTATTTTTTAATATTGAGGGTAAAAATATTGATGATTGAATCTTATATTTAATTTATATTTTGTTCCTAATATTTTTTATTTCAAAAATTGTATGTGATTTTATATAACATTATAGATTGCCTTAAGATATATTTGACTTAATTTTAGGATTTGCTTACAGTTCATTTGTGAATGGCAGGGAATGTGTGCAACACTGAATTGCTAGTCATTTGATAGGATCCCTGTTGAATCTGTCCAAATGATCAACTACATAATTTGCTAAAGGAGTTCTATATAATCATTTTTTCAGTGCTACAAAGAATTTGGTAAAGCAACATGCTTTTGAAATGTTTTAGTTTATTATGAATGTCTAGTAAATCAAACCTTATTTATTAAATACCCATATTCATAGTTAAGCTAGTTGCAGATATCTAAAAGGGGCATTCTAAAAAAATGTGGCCTATTTTGTAAATGTACAGGGCATTATATGGAACTAGAACAATTTTAATAGTTCAGAGAGAGGGACCAGAATTAGAGGCAATCTGTAACTTGTCTGCAGTGCAATATATTTTTAATTATTGTTTTTATTTTAGGTTTTGATTAAGGATAGGGTTTTTCCTGGTTTCAAAATTTCTTGAAGTAATGATAATATTAGAAAACATTTAGAGAGTCCAAAATTTCCTTCATTGTTCTAGTTACGAAGGATTAGTATTAGATGCTGACTTTTAAAAAGAAGTTTAAGGGTTATTAAGAGATAAAACACATATAAGATAAAAGTTATCCACTGTTTGCAGGGTATCTATTCTAAATTCACCCTTCTAGTAACTGATGACTTCTACAATTAAATTACGTAGAGGAAAGCAGACATAAATAGTACTACCGAATATTTAATATCAGTCAGGTGATATATTGGGGTCACTAACACTAACATAGAAATTAGATAAATTTTGAAATTATGAAGCTCTTAAATCTAGGAGTTACTTCACTATAATAAATTATACAGATAAGAACACATAACATAAATACTCCTTTTTGCTTTTATTGGGAGTATTATTTGATTCTGATTCACTAATTAAGCTAACTCACTAAAAGTTTAGATTCTTTAAAAGGATGACTTTAAAAAAAAAGGCAAAAAAAAGGATGACTTAAAAATAAGGTTTGTCCATTGAAATCTGCAAGGTTTGTATTATTAACCTTTGTTTATTATCAAATAATTTCCTTCACTATGAATAATGTTTCTATTAAGAAAAGTCCTTTTTTAAAAAATAAGTCCAAAATTTAGTTTTTCAAAAACTTTTAGAATTAGATTGCAGAAGACTATGCAATGACTTGGAAAAATGTTGACATTATATTGTTATGTGAAAGAGCGGGTTATAGTGCATTTTGCAAAGGATAATCCTAATCTGCATTTAGACATGTATGTCTAGATAAAGGACTGGAAATTTATATGTGATGGCATTAACAGTAATAACTATAGAATAGGTGATATGCATGCTTTTTAGGTGCTTTCTCAGTCTTACTTTTCTAAGATTTTAAATATCAAAAATATATTTAAATAAACTTTAAAAATAGGTTGCCCAATATGAATACTGAATGGTAATTAGATACCTCAGTACTGTAACAGCACAGTACACATAGCTTATAAAGTATGTGTCTTAGCAGTGGTCCCATTATGTATATTGAGGCTCCCGAGGGTTATAAAATGGTTCGAAGAAAAACCGCCTGATCCCTGGAAAGTTACCATATTAGGCCTGGCATATAACTGTAATAACTGTATAAAATATTACCTTTCTGTGATTTGCAACTGTAGGCTTTGACATTTGATGTTAAAAACATGCTGGAACTTTATTTTGGAGGTGATAACTTTAAATATTTATTCTCTTAAAATATACTCTTTCATTTTTAGGCATTATCCAATTGGTTTGCTATTTGATCTTCTTGCATCAAGTTCTGCTCTTCCTTGGAACATCACAGTACATTTTAAGGTATAGTTTAAATAGCATTTCCCACTTGTGATAATAAGTGCACTTAAGAATAGGATTTTTTAATAAGTAGAGTTGTTTATTGCTTATCCCTGGACACATTTTAGTTGCTAAGCTTGCCGTTAGTGTTTGTCTATAAAATATCTTTCATTTCTTCGTAATTTTTGACAGAGCTATTCAAACATTTAATGTTTAAAAACCTTTTCTTAGAACTGAATATACTGTTTTTAAAGTTTATAATAGTTTGGAAATTTTATATTAATAGTAATAATGATAATGAAAACCTCAGATAGAAAGAATAAAAATCTTGGGTGTAGGTGTGGGCATGGGAATGGAGAGGAGGACAGTCTAACTCCTAACTAATTCTAAGGCTATTTTGATTGAATTCAGAGAAGAGTTGAAAGATGTAAGTTAAAAGACTTGATGTAAGTCTATTTTGAAAAAGACTCATTTTTGTAGTTTGTAAGACCAGGCCAAGTAGTTTAGGTGTAGCCTAACTTTGTCTCAATATATTATAAAGTGCTGTTTCTGAATTTTGTCCTTTCTCCCTAATCATTACTCTTCCCCTCTGCCACCCCTACCCCAACTCATATCACAAACACCATTGAAGGATCAGAAACACTTTTATTAGTGGATCACTAGGCAGAGATTCTCAAATGGTGATGGGTAGTGAGGGAATGCATGTAGTGTTTGAAAAAGTCTTTTAGGTGTCTCTGATTTACCTTCCAATAGGGGGGTAGGGTGGGACACCCATTCAAAATCACTGCCTAAAGGCGGCTCACCCATTCTTCCTAGAAGCTTTTCTTTCCCATCTCTACTGCACTTGAGTTTGTGGTTTATTGGAGCTGTCTGAAACGGAAGAGCCTTTGCTGTTCAGTAACTAGTGATAAGGCAGTAGTCAGGTGAAAGGTTTAGGAGGTACCAAAGGGAATTAAGAAACACAACATTTCAAATTAAAGGATGTTTGTTATTTTCATGGAGTAAGTCAATGATGCAGGAACCAACTTAACTGAATGTAATTTTACACGTTGAAGGAGTGTGACATTGTGCAGCAGTGATAAAATTATTCTCTTAAAACAATAAGCACCTTGGTTCAGGTTAGCCTTTGTAGTGAGGGCTTGCGTTTTGTGCTAGTATTGAAACTCAGTTATGCTCTCTTAAGAAAGTCATAAGGGAACTTTTAGGTCTGTATTTAAGCTCCCAGCACAGTGGAAGTGTTCATGCCTTAGTGAGACTTTGGTACTCTTAGAATGAATTTCATTATTATTAAGTCTAGATCTTAAGAATTTAGCCATTAATTCAATCAGATTTTTGACAGAGTTAATATATTTGGTTGGAGGGATTGGAAGATGTATTGAAGAGCAAAATTAAAATTTCTTTATAGTAGACTAACATACAGGTGGCTATCATTGCTCAAAATAACAGGGATATTTAGAAGGAAATTAAAACCACGGTATCCATTGAAATAGTCTCTCATTTATCTTTTAGTTTATTTGCTTTTGGTAACAGAATCTGCAGTCTGTGACCCTAAGCTGTCAGAGAAGTTGAGAAGGTGTTGAAACTTTTGTTAAGTTATTAAAGTATAAGGCAACTTTGGAAGGTTGTTTGCACAACTGTGTTTTTAGGTCTTGACCTTTTTTTTTTTTCCCCTTAAAAGAGTTGCTTCATCTTATAATGCAATATTCATTGAGCTCTTACTATGCGCCAGGCACTGTGTAGGTGAACAAAACAGGCTTAGTTTCTGTCTTCACGTAGCTTGGAGCTTAATGCAGGACATAGATAAATCAGTTATGTAGTAGCAGATTTTGAAAAGGACTATGAGGAAAAAGAGCAATGAGAGAAATAGCAAGAAAAGAAAGAAAATATTAACGAGAAAATAACGGGGCTGAGGACTAAATGGGGGAATAGATCTATTTAAATTTGGAGAGTCATTCAATGCAGACATCATTAAGGAAATAACATGTATATTAATCCTCAAGGATGAGAAATGTTTAGCTAGATGAAGGTTATTTTGGAAAGACTATAATCTATGAGAAGTAATTCTTCTATGTTGTTAGCACCAGTGATTTATGTTCAGAGCCCTGAGGAGTCCTAGAAATATGAGTTGAGTATATTAATTTGTTTATTAAATCTTAGTATATAATAATTAGCTTGTATGAAAATTGCTATAGTAGTTGTAAAGACTGAGTAACTATCACTAATTTCCTCTTGTTCTGACTCGTGGCCTTAAAAAAGTCACTTAAACTTTGGAGCTTGTTTCCCTTATACGTTTGTACTAATGTGCTCTGCACAGTACAGTGTCACTACAGATTTCATTTACTGTACATACAGAGCAAAGACACAGTTCCAGTGTGCATGCAAAGTGAGCACTGCCTGTTTATACAATAATTTAAATCTAGAATGGTGTGAAGATAAAACTACTCCAAGTATTGTAAGGACAGAGGTTCCTTATTACCTAATAGGGCTTTCCTGTTTTATTGGGGGAAAAAAATTAGTTGCAATCATTAGGTTGTTCATTTTTGCGTGTGTGAAATGCTTTCTTAAAAACTTTGAAAGCTATGTTAAAATATATCGTAGCTACCTATTTATTTATTCGTTCAACCAATATCTGAGAGTCTACTATGTGCCAGGTGCTATTGTAGGAGCTTGAGATACGTGAATGAGTGAAACAGACAAAGACAACTAAAAAACACATTTTATGTTACCCAGCATTTCTTATAGTGCCTGGCACTGCATAATAAGTCCTCAGTAATTATTGGTTTAATGAGTTAATGGATTGTAATGATGCTGCGAGAGCCTTGGGATTGTTATGGTTGGTATAGTGAAATGGTGCTCAGAGTGGTCTGAACCCTGGGGGTTCCCAGAACCCTTTCAGGGAATCCATGAGGTCAAATCTATTTTCATAATAATAATAAGATTATTATGAAATATATTAATATTAAATAAAATATTATATTAAGATTGTGAAATATATTGCTATTAAATAAAATATTAATATTAGTGCTCTTTACACTGATGCATAACAGCAGTGGTCAGTAAATACTGATGGCACCTTGGCACTAAATAATGCAGTGCAGCAAACTGTACTAGCAGTCATTGTGTTTTCTTCACTGGCACACTCTTACAGTAAAAAGAATGCCAGTTTCACTTAAGAATGTTCTAGATGAAGCAATACAGATTATTAATTATTAATAATATCAACTCTTAAGTACATGTCTTTAATACACTATGTGATGAAATGGGAAGTACACATAAAGCACATTTGCTGTATACCAAATATGATGGCTGATTTGCAGAAAAGTACTTGTCATTGTTTGAGTTGCAAGCTGAACTAACTAGTTTTTCAGGGAACATTATTTTTTACTTGAAAGAATGACAGATTGTGGTTTTTCAGATCTGGGTATTTGTCAGATGTTCTTGAAGATTAATGAAGTAAATGTCTCTCTGCAAGGAATACAACTGACAGTGTTTGTTGCCAATGATAAAATCTGAACTTTCAAGTGAAAATTAGAATTTTGGAAAACATGTATCTGCCACCATGAATTTGACAGCTTTGTGATACTTAAAGAATTTTCTGATGAGATCATTGGTCATTCTAACAAATCTGACATTAAAATTTGTTTTTATTTATTTATTTTAGTATGTTAAAAAAAATTTTAAATTCTATTGAAGTATATCATTCCTAACATGAACATACATAAACAATGTATAGTAAAATTTATGAATTTACAAAACAGCATGCATATCATCTTACAAGGTTCCTACCACCAACACCTTGCATTGTTGTGAAACATTTGTTCTAAACTATGAAAGAGCATCATCAAAATATTACTACTAACTGTAGCCCAAATCTTATATTTGGTATATTTTCCCCCCAATCCACGCAATTATTAACACCCTATATTAGTATTATCTGTTTGTTTTTGTTCAGGATAAAACATTCTCATATTTGTCCTGTTAACCACAGTCCGTCATCCACCACTGGCTTCCCTGTGTTATACAGTCCCATCCTTTGTACAGTCCATTCATAGTGTACACTCAGTGGCTTTCATTTTCATCACAGAGTTGTGCTGTCATCACCTCAGTCAATTTTAGAACGTTTTCATTACTCCAAAAAGAAAAATCCCATAATCCCATACCCCCCATTGTTTTTTTAGTATTGAAAAAATATCTTCTTGCCATTGCTACAGAATATTACAATATTACTGTTAACTATTGTCCATGAGTTATATTAGTTGTAATTTTCCCATGTATTATCATATTTTTAGCACTTTGTGAAAGAAGAGCATTCTTTTATTTATACTATTGACCACACTGTTCATCCACTACCAAAATCACTATGTTGTGCATTCTCTGGATTCTCTAGTTTCCTTTCAATTGTCATTTACTTCCACACGCTACCCCGTTCAGCCACAATCTCATTTATAAATCAGCAGTGTTACTTATACTCCCATTATAATTTTTAAAAGGTTTTATATAGTGAAAATGGGTTAACATGGGGGAGCAGATGTAACTCAAGTGGTTAAGCACCTGCTTCCCATGTATGAGGGCCCGGGTTCAATCCCTGGTACCTCTTTAAAAAAACAAACAAACAAATGAAAAAACCAACTCTCACTGGAACGTGGACATAGCTCAGTGGTTGAGTGCCTGCTTCCCATGTACGAGGTCCTAGATTCAATCCCTGGTAAAAAAAAAAAAAAAGTGTTTATGTTTGGAGAGTTATATATAACTCAGTGAACAAGTACAAAATTATGCATGTACAATATTAAACAAGGGATTCTAATGTAATAGAATATGAAATGGACATTGATTTCAGATTCCATATTAATATTGTAATAAGCTACACTTGTTGATTTTTGTTGTAGTATCACACAGGAATATCCACAGATCTCTAAAGGTATTAACATGCTCCTCCCTTTTCCAACCACATGTCTGTATGATCCCGTAATTTCTTTCTATCCTTCAACCAAAACAACAGATTGCAGAAAATTGAATGTAGAAGCCAGTAAGATAATCTGTTTTTTATTAGGCCAGACAGCAAAGATATTTGCAAAACTATAAAACAATGCCAGTCTTCTCACTAATATTTTTTTTGTTCTGGAAAATAGTTATTTTTCATGAAAATATGATTTTTTTCCTTTCATAATTGAGATTTTATTTTATTATTTATTGATCAGCGCACAGAGATTATAAGCAATTTTTGCACAATTTTTAACATATGTAGCAATGTTGGTATACATTTAAAATGGCAACCACCTCAAAATGGCGGATCCAATGACTCAGCATTGCGGCCTCCTCCCCCCTGCCCCTGTATTCCCCCAATATTACCTTATTTGGACATAAGCGGCCTACGAGCCTTGTGGGCACCACCCACCTCCCCTGCCAGGAAGCCCTTTACCCAGCAACAGCTGACTGTAACCAATCA
>JAQZBX010088105.1:0-12783 GCA_029593785.1 Cabassous unicinctus | reverse complement strand
AAAACTTATATCATGCAGCAAAGGAAGAGCTGAGAGGGAAATTTATATCTCTAAATGCTTACATTAAAAAAGAAGAAAGATTTCAAATCAGAAACCTAACCTCAAAACTGGAAGAACTCAAAAAAGAAGAGCAAACCAAACCCAAAGTGAGCAGAAGGAAGGAAATAAAGATTAGAGCAGAGAAAAATGAAATAGAGAATTAAAAAAAAAAAAAAAAGTAGAGAAAATGAGCAAAAACAAAAGTTGGTTCTTTGAAAAGATTATATTGAGAGGCTAGACTAATGAAGAAAAAAAGAGGGGACACATAATTAAAATCTGTAGTGAAAAGGGGGACATAATACTACTGACCCCACTTAAATAATGACTATACAAGGATACTGTGAACAACTGTACATCAACAATTAGATAACCTAGATGAAATGGACAAACTCCTAGAAACACACAAACTACCTACACTCACTCAAGAAGAATAGATCTTGGCAAACCCATAACGAGTATAGAGTCTCCTCTCAAAGATTAGCCCAGGACCAGATCGATTCAAAGGGGAATTTTCACCAAACATTCCAAGAAGAATTAACACCAATCCTGCTCAAATTCTTCCAAAAAACTTGAAAAGGAGCAAACACTCCCTAATTCATTCTACAAGGCCAAATTTACCCTCATACCAAAGCCCGATACCACAAGAAAAGGACATTGCAGACCAATATATCGTATGAATATGGATGTAAAAATCCTCAACAAAATATTAGAAAACTGAATCCAACAGCACATTAAAAGAATTATACACCATGATCAGGTAGAATATCCCAGGTATGCAAGGGTGATTTAACATAAGAAAATTGATTAATGCAATATACCACATTAACAGAATGAAGGAAAAAAAAAAAAAACACATGACTATCCAATTGATGCAGAAAAGGTATTTGACAAAATCCAGCACCCCTTCTTGATAAAAATACTTAGAAAATTAGGAATAGAAGGAAAGTTCCTCAACATGATAAAGGGCATATATGAAAAACCCTCAGCTAACATCATATTTAATGGTGAAAGACTGAAAACTTTCCCTCTAAGATCAGAAACAAGACAAGGATGTCATATGGACCAATGGAATTGAGTTGAGAGTTCAGAAATCAACACTTAGATTTATGGCTAACTGATTTTTGATGAGGAGGCAAAGACCACTCATTTGGGAAAAAGTCTTTTCAACAAATGGTGCTGGGAAAGCTGGATTTCCATAAGCAAAAGGATGAAGGTGGTCCCCTACTGCACACCATATACAAAAATCAACTAAAAAGTGAATAAAAAATCTAAATGTAAAAGCCATAACTCTGAAAGTCCTAGAAGAAAATGTAGGGAAACATCTTTAGGGCCTTGCATTAGGCAATGGTTTCTTACACTGTACACCAAAAGCACAAGCAACAAATGAAAAAATAGATAAATGGTACTTCATCAAAATGAAAACTTTTTGTGCATCAAAGGACTTTATCTTGAAAGTAAAAGAAAAACCTACACATTTGGAAAAAATATTTGGAGGCCACATATATGATAAGGGTTTTTAATACCCAGAATATATAAAGAAAACCTATAACACAACAACAAAAAGACAAACAACCCAATTTTAAAAATGGGCAAAAGACTGAATAAACAACTCTCCAGACAATATATGCAAGTGACAAAAAGGCACATAAAAATATGCCCAACACCATTAGCCATTAAGGAAATGCAAATCAAAACCACAATGAGATACCATTTCACACTCACTAGACTGGCTACTATTAAAAAACTGAAAATTACAAGTGTTGAAGAGGATGTGGGAAAATAAGAAGAGTCATTTATTGCTTGTAGAAATGTAAAATGGTGCAGCTGCTGTGGAAGACAGTTTGGTAGTTCCTCAAAAAGTTAAGTATATAATTACTATAGACCTGGCAGTCTCACTCTTAGGTATATAACCAAAAGATTTGAAAGCAGGGACTCGGACAGATATTTGTACACTGATGTTCATCGTGACATTATTCACAGTTGCCCAAAGAAGGAAGCAACCGAAGTGTCCATGAACTGAGGAATGGATAAACAAGATGTGGTATGTATGCACAGTGGAAAATTATTCAGCCATAAAAAGGAATTAAGTTCTGGGAGGGGATGTGGCTCAAGCAGTTGAGTGCCTGCCTCCCACACGGGAGGTCCCGGGTTCAATTCCCAGTGCCTCCTAAAGAAGACAAAACAAACAACGAGCAGACAAAGAGCAAAAACAATGAGCAGGCAACAAGAAAAAAAAACAGGGAGCAGATAAATGAGCAGACAACAAGCAAAAATGAGCAAAGAGCAAAAACAACAAGCAAGACAATGAGCAGACAACGAGCAAAAAAAAAAACAAAAAAAATGAGCAGGGAGTAGATGTGGCTCAAGCAGTTAAGCACCTGTCTCCCACATAGGATGTCCTGGGTTTCGTTCCCGGTGCCTCCTAAAGAAAAAAAACAGACAACGAGCAGGCAATGAGCCAAAAAACAAAACAAAACAAAACAAAACAAAAAAACATAACGAGCAGGCAATGAGCAAAAACAATGAGCAAAAACAATGAGTAAACAGACGAGGGAGTCATCTCGGGGGGCAGAAAAAAAGGAATGAAGTTCTGATAATGAGACAACATGAATGAACCTTGAAGACATCATATTGTGTCAAATAAGCCAGACGTAAAAGGACAAATATTGTATGGTTGCGCTGATATGAAATAATTAGAATAAGCAAACGCATAGAGTCACAATCTAGAATATAGTTTACTAGGGGATGGGATGGGCATAGGGAATAGGGAGTTAATGCTTAAAATGTACTGGGTTTCTATTTGGGATGATGGAAAAGTGTTGGTGATGGGTGGTGGTGATGGTAGCACAACATTGTGAATGTAAGTTACAGCACTGAATTTCATATTTGAATGTGGGTAAAAGGGGAAATTTTGGGTTGTATATATGTTACTAATTAAATTTTTTAGAAAGTCCATGGAATTGTACAACACAAACAGTGAACCCTAAGTTAAACCATGGACTGTAGTTAATAGTATCATTATAAAAATGTGCTTTCATCAGTTGTAACAAATGTAGCACACCAATGCAAGGTATTAATAATAGGGTGATGTATGGGAACCCTGTATTCTATGCTTGGTTTTTATGTAAACCCACAACTTTTCTATTATAAAAAGAGTATATAAATGGGAAAGAAAGTTGGAGAACACAGTTGGAGTTCTCAATTAAACCACAAGCATGGTAAGTCTCTGCAAAACTTTGCCAGGAGAGGGAGATGACTGGAAACTTGTATGTTAAATAGAGTATGGAATTGTATGTTTAGGAGTTTTGAAATCTGGCTCATCCATGTTCATCCAGCTGCTTGACTCTACAAGTCAAAACCAAATAGAGTACCAGGACTCTGAGGTCTGTGGAGAGAAAGGCCCAGCATCTGGGAAAGCTGTCCAACCACCAAGAACTGCTGAGCATCTGGATTCAGATTCAGTTTGTAATTTTCTCCAGCAAAGGGGCATGTAAATGGTTGGGCAACACCCTTCTTATCGCTATTCCCCTAGTTGTGAGGGCATGCTTTGGGGGAACTTTGTACATTTTTTGTCTGTTTCAGGAAAATATGGATACATCTGATCTGTGGTTATAATTAGAGAATGAAAAAGTTAGCTCTCTCTTTTTTCTTCCATTGGAGTGTGATTCATATTCATTTATTCAACAACTGTTTATTGAGTGCCTACTGTGTGTTAGGCACTGCATTAGGTCCTGTGTTGTACTATAGTGACCCAAGTAGATATGTCCCCTTTCCTTGTAGAATGACAGTGGAGCAATCTAGTGAAGGAGACAGATACTAAATAGTCACACAAATAAGAAAATGTGATTAACCTTATGAAGGAAAATAAGAGTATTAGAGGGTATTATCAGGAGGAGGTTTAATTTAGCTTATGGAGACTGAGAAAGACTGAAGATGTAACAACTTGAGAGAGTGCTTAAGGACGCATTGAAGCAGGTGAAGATTATGGTGAAAACATTGAATGGAAGCCTGAAGACCTGGCTTCTCTTCCCAGCTCTGTCATTTATAATTGATGTTACTTACCACAAAGGACTTTACCTCACTGAGCCTCAATTTATTCATCTGTACAATGTTGCTGTTGAGGCTTAAATGATATAAAATTGGCAAAAGTATTTTTAAAATCCAAAAATTCGAGTGGAAGCTGCCATTCCTGTTAATTACACCTTCGCTCCCTTCTCATACCTGTCTCCTCCCCATGGGCTTGGTTGCTGAATTTGGTAGTAAAATGCTGTTGATTTGCCTTCTCTCAGCCTGTGACTTTTAACTTTTTTGACCATTACCTAAAGTAAGAACTTCTTTTATATTGTGACCTTCTACACATGCACATATACAACTGCCAAAACGTTTCAGGAAATAGTACTTATCATTATTTGTCATACATGCTGATTTTTCATTCTATTCCATGCCAGAAAAAAAATAGTACTCGTCAAGATTCATTAAATTGATGTCCCTCCCTACTAATTAATTGCAACTCACAATTTGAACATCATTGCTCTAAACAACATAGTGCCTCAAATCCTTCTGAAACCACATAGAGGTCACAGGAGCAATTTTTTTCTGGGTGTGTGTGACGTCTATTGAACAAGAAAATGATTTCTTTTTGAAGACTACTAATGTTCCTTAGAAAAATCTTCTTTGATGCCTGTGTCAATGAGACTATCCCCCAATGTTGGCAAAGCTGTGACCCCTAAAAGGAGCTTTGTATTCCTGGCAGGTCTCACAGTGCTGAGTCAACAAAGAATTTTGGCAAAGGACCCTGTATCAGTGAACAATTCCCACAGTAATACTGCATGCTGAACAAACATAAAACCTCAGTAGCATACAGCACTAAACATTAACTGGGGTCAGCTGGGGGCTCACTCACATGTCTAGGAATAGGCTGATCTAGGCTGATCTTAGCTGGAGCAGCTGGGATGACAGTTCTGTTCCACATGTCTTTCATTTTCTAGCAGGCCAGCACTGGTACGTTCTCATGACAATGGTAGAGGTGCAAGAGAAAGGGCCAGCCCAGACATGCAAACACTTTTTAAGTTTATGGTGGCAGCACATTTGCTAGTACCCTACTGGCCAAAGCCATGTCACATGGCTGAGCCCAGAATTAAGGATGGGGCAGAATGCCCCTCTCTCTCAGTGGGAGGGCACTGCAAAGTTACATGGCAAAAATGGAAGAGTGGAGAATTGGGAAGAATGACACAGTCTGTCACAGCCTCTCTCTCTTGACCCCAAAGTGGCCCTTTTCTCAGCATAATTCAGATCTGAGTCCTTTGGTCTAGGCCAGGGATATTTATTTGAAAAAGACATCATGCTGTCTACCTCATACCCTGGTTAGATTGCCCTTCTTTTACTTGTTCCTACCAAACTTCCTTGTACAGGTCCTTTCTCCCCAGGGCACATCATCTTAGGAAAGTTAATGCTCATGGACTGCCTGCTCTGCCATCTGAGACATGCATGACCCTGCCTGAATCCTAGCTGTGGGCATAATTTATATTAAGCTTTGACCCACACCATACTTTTAACTCCTATTTTTTCCAGTGCTTCCTAAGAAAATATTTATGCCATTGTTTTATGGTATTTTGAGTTGATTCATGAAGTTAGATATCCAAATGAGAGAGATCTTAATGAGTAAAGCTACCAATAGTATTAGTTGGCATTTGTCCAACTTTTTCCCTAAGTCTCAGCTCTGAAATTTTAGCTTTTTGGATATCCCTTCCCTCATGTTCTCACAAGCACCTGTCTAAACCACTTCTTCTGTGTGCCTTGTTTCAAAAACTGTATCACCATCCATCCAATTACTCAAATGAAGTAAAGAGTCGTCTTTAACCCCTCATTCACAGTCATTATCTATCAGTTCTTTTCCTCTTGTAAATAATGGCTAGCACCATTGTACAGCCAGACTCTGAAATTTTTCTTTGTTCATTTATTGGGCCAGGGTCTGTGCTAAGCACTGGGGATGTGAAAATGACTAAGATATGACTCCTCTTTGAAACTCAGTGTCTAGTCAAGGAAACAAATTGTGAACATATAACTCATAATATAATGTGGAGCTCAGGACAAAATGTTCTCTTTCCATCCCTTCCCACATCTAATTGCTCATCAGTTCTTACTCATTCTGTCTAAGAAATGTACCTCAAATCTACCCCCTTCTCTTCATTCTTCTGGTCATCTCCTCTGCCATGGATCGGGGCTTTCTACTCTTTTTTCAAGGCTGGGGCAGTAGCCTCCTGGCTGGCATCCCTGCCTTCACTGTTCCCAATTGGTTCTCTTCTCCCCCTGCTACTCACTGTTATTGTCTAAAACATTGATCCGAATCTGACATTCCTTGGCTTAAAACTATCAGTGGGCTTGGTAGTTCCTCAAAATGTTAACCACAGAATTACCATATGACCCAGAAATTCTACTCCTGTGTAAATAAACAAAAGAATTGAAAACAGGTGTTTAAACAAAGCTTGTACATGAATGTTCATAGCAGCACTATTCACAATAACCAAAAGGTGGAAACTGCCCAAATGCCCATCAACTGATGAATGGATAAAGAAAATGTGGTATAGCCATACAATGGGGTATTATTCAGCCAATAAAAAGATATGATGTACTGACATCTGCTGTAACGTGAATGAACCTTGGAAGCATTATGCTAAGTGAAAGAAGCCAGTCACAAAAGGTCACATGATATGATTCCATTTACATGAGATATCCAGGATAGACAAATCCATAGAGACAGAAAGCAGATTAGTGATTGTGAGTTGCTGCGGAGAGAAGGGAAAGGGGAGCAAACAGCTTAAGGGGTATTGGGTATCCTTTTGGGGTCACGAAAATGTTCTGAGACTAGATAGTGGTGATGGTTGCATAACACTGTGAATGTACTAAAAGTCACTAATGGAGAATTTTATGTTATGTATATTTTACCACAATTTAAAAACCTCAAAACATCAGTGGTTCCTGACCACGTGGAGTTTGAGTCCACACTTCACAGCATGGCGTTTAAGGCTTTCATGGTCTGGCCTGGTCTATCTTACTGACTTTTTTGTTCCTGAGCAGCCTGCATTCTAGCCCTACCTGGTGTACTTTAAAGTCTCCCTGCCTTTGCTTGTGCTGCACCCTCACCTGGCGTGCACTATTCCTCCTCCTCTTCTGCTTGATGGCATTCAAGGTCTGCTTAAATGCCAGATCCTCTGTGAAGGTTTTCCCATGCCCCATGCTCCTTCCTCTGTGTTCCTGTGGCACCGAATTCAAATAATTAACCAAACTGAATCATCGTTGACTATGTATCTGCTACTCCACCAGATGGTGAGTGCCATGCAGGCAGGGAACATGTCTCATTCAAATTTGGATCCCTAAGCCTTGCACTGCGTATGGTACATAATAATTGATCAATATTTATTGAATTAAGTGACAATTATTTAAGTCTTGGTTCTGTCCTTAAACTAACACTATATAGCTAATACTTATTTAAAAACTCTCTATAATAATCACTATGCATTGATTACAACATTCCTTGAGTAGCTGCATATAATAATCATTAATTGGCTTACCCTTGACAGATTTTTTCCTAGTTTACTAGCACCTGCTCAATTCAAATATTTGCTTTCTTGGCAGTTTGAGCACTCCGTTTGTTTTCATTTGCTCTCATATTTGCTGATATTAGGCTAATATTCTCTCACCTGTCTATACAAAGAAGCCCTTTAAAATGTTAACATTGAATCATTTCTTTGTTCTAGGAAAAGTATGGCAGAGGATAAGTCTTTTACTATTTTATTAGTGGATGCTTGGGTCTTTGAATAGTTTACAGAGAGTTTCTAAGTGATAAATCACTGGAAGAAATAGGATAATTTTCACACTTAATCATGTCAGGGCTTCTTAATGTGTCTTTTTAATTATTTTTTCTAAGTGTTAGGTACTTATTAAATAAAATGCAATTGTAAACATTTTAAAGTTCTACGTAAGGTGATTTTTTAATGTTTTACATTATCCATCCATACTGCTAGTCCTGAATTTCAGTATAATAAAAGCTGTTAAAGTAAATGTTTTTCCTCATTTAATTTTGGAAGAGCCAATATCTCATTATTGTTTGTTCTAGAATATCACTTTATGTTTAAGCCCTTCTACATAAAGAGTAAATTAGTGAAGATTCAGGATGAAACTGAAGGAGATTTTCAGGAGGGAACTCTTAGGCATTAATTATAATTAGGCTTAGTTTCATTATTACAGGAATAAGTGCAAGCATTAAGATTGATGGCTTGGCTTATTGGCCTGTGTTCTTTTATTAGGCACGACTTATAAATTCCAGAGTTTTTTGCCATCTTATTTGAGAAAGTAGCAGAACTTCCCCAGGAGGGAAGTTTAATGTTTTGCTAGCTACTACCTGGGCCTTTATCTATCCAGAAAACGTACCTATAGCAACAAGGATACATTTATATCCCATAGAATTATGCTTTAGGTGCATTTCCCCCCATATACCACCCATTATCAACACCCTGTACTAGTGACATACCTTTGTTATAGATCCTGAAAGAACATTTTAAAATTTGTCTTATTAACTACAATCCTTGGCCACCACACAGTTCACTGTGTTATACAATCTCTTGCTTTATACTCTAGCTTTCCTTCTAGTAACATATACAACCCCATACTTCCCCTTTCAACCACGTTCACACACATACTTCAGCACTGTTAATTATACTTATATTGCTGTGTCACCATCACCTTTGTTGAATTCCCTCAGTTTCTGTTTATCTGTGAATATCTTAATCCCACCCTCCTTTTTGAAGGACAGTTTTGTTGGATACAGAATTCTTGCCTGGCAGTTTTTCTCTTTCAGTACCTTAAATATGTCATACCACTGCCTTCTTGCCTCCAAGTTTTCATATGAGAAATCAGCACTGAATCTTATTGAGCATCCCTTGTATGTGATGGATCTCTTTTCTCTTTGCTGCTTTAAGGATTCTCTCTCTATTTTTGGCATTTGGCAGCCTGATTAGTATGTGTCTCAGAGTAGTTCTGTTAGGATTTATTCTGTTTGGAGTATGCTGCACTTCCTGGACATATTGGACATGTAAATCCTTGTGCCTCATATGAGTTGGAAAATTTTCAGCCATTATTTCCTCAAACATGCCTTCTGCCCCTTTTCCCTTCTCTTCTTCCTCTGAGACACCCATAATGCATGTGATTGTGTGTTTCATGCTGTCATTCAATTCCCTGAGACCCTGCTCTTTTATTCCATTTTAAAAATCTATCTATTCTTCTATCTGTGTGATTTCACAAGTCCTATCTTCTAATTCACTAATATTTCCTCTGCCTGTTCATATCTGCTGTTGTGTGAGTCTAGTGTACTTTTAATTTCTTTTATTGTACCTTTCATTACTATAAGATCTGTTATTTTTTATGTATGTTTATAATTTCTTCTGTATGCTCACCTCGTGTCTTCTTAATATCCTTTATCTCTTCCTTTATCACCTTAAATTGATTTAGTAGATTTGTGTGGGCATCTTTGATTAGTTGTTCCAAAATCTTTGGCTCATCTAGGCCATCTCTTCCTGTTTCTTAATATGGCTTGTGATTTTTTGCTGATATCTAGGCATCCATTTATCTTGATGGGTGTACTCTGTTGGTCAGTTTCTCTCTATTCCCTAGGGTTTTATTGTTTTCTGGCTTTGTGTTAAGGCTCATCTTTGACACTTGGTTCAGCTTATTCTATGTCTTTAGAAGTGCTCATTTAACATAAAAAAAGAGGAAAAGGGAAAAAAACAAGGGAAAAGGAAAGAGAAAAAAAGAGCAGAAAAAAAAAGAGGAAAAAGAAAAATAGCACCAGCCTCCCTCCAAGACCATCCATTGGGCTCGTCCCACAGCCCTGCTGCTTCTCCAGTGCCTGGCTGGACCACTCCCCGCCCCCTCACTGGCCACCCACACCACTTGCCCTGCAACCCTGTTACTTTCCCTAAGCCAGGAAAGTCTGCCTGTCCTCCTGCAGCTTCTGGATGATGAATGCACCCTGCCACTCCTACTCCACCATCTTTGAGGACCATGGAACAATATATTTTGATGCAAATTAATGAAGGAACAAACCCTGGCCAGAAAGCCCAAGATGAGGGGCAGGAGATCAAGAAAGTAGGTGATAACTCTTCGCTTCCCACCCATTCACCATTTGAGCATTAAAAAAAAAATCTGCCTCACATCTTGAGTGGGAAAATTATTATATAAATTCAGTTGAAGTGTTATTATGGATTGAATTATACCTCCCCAAAAGGCATATTCAAGTCTTAACCCCTGATTTGTGAGTGTGAACTTATTTGTAAATAGTCTTTGAAGATATAATTAAGATGTAAATTATGATGAGGGCATACTGGATCAGGGTAGGCCTTAATCCAACATGACGAGAGTCCTAATAAAGAGGAAATTTGGGCAGAGACACAGACATCTCATGCAGACAGAGGGAGAGATAGCCATGTGACAGAGGCAGAGGTTGAATTATGGATTGCCGGCAAGTCACCACAAGAACTCTACAGACTTCAGAGGATGCGTGTCCCTTGATTTTGAGTTTCTAGTTACCAGAACAGTGAGAGAATACATTCCTGTTGTTAAGCCAACTTAGTCTTCTGTATTTGATACAGCAGACCTGGCAAACTAAGACACCTACTTATTGGCAAACACTCATCCTTTGGCTAAAACCCAGAATAGTAAACCAGAAAATTTGAGTTTCAATTTGGTTATATCATTTATTGCTCTGAGTCAGTTCAAATAAATAAAATGGGAATGATAATAATACCTACATCATTGTGTTTTTGTAAGGATTTATGAGTTAATAAACTTAAAGCTCTTAGAACAGTGCTGACACATAATTACTGCTATTATTAGTAGTATCATAAACCCAGTTACATATTTAATTCATTAAACATTTATTGATTGCCTTCTATGTGTCTGCTATTGTGCAGTGTTGGAGATATAAAAATGACTGTGTAGGATCCCTGTCAGCTTTGTAACTTTTAGCAAAAATATAGTTACATAGATCAATATGACTCGCTGGGATACACTCATCTCTCATTGTCTCCTTCCCTGGTGCTCCCCTTTTGATCCAGGGCTACTCTTTATAGCATTGGATCCTTCCCTGTTGACTTCTTCAGGGACTTTGCTTTTTCAGCTATACCCCTCTACAGACTCTTTTCATTTCACATATACATTCACTCAAGTCCTACATCTTATATACAAATAAGAAAACAAACAAAATCCAATTCTCAACGCTACAACAAAACAAAACAAAAAGAACAAAACAAACAAAACTTAACAAAACCCAACAACAACAACAAACAAGCAAAACCCAACTCTTAACTTGAGTCCCCTCTTGCTATTGCCCTCTGTCCCTCTCTTTATAGCTAAACTCGATCAAAGAAAAGCCAGCATTCATCTTCACTTCTTTACCTCTTGTTATTTCCTCACATATGTCCGTCTGGCATCTCCTCCCACCTCTGCATGGAATCTGTTCCTTCCAGTTTAACAGTGATCTCCTAATTGCCAGACCCAGTGAATATTTCCCCCTCTTTACCTCCCCCAATCCCTTCTCCATAGGATATTTCAACTCTTGAGAGATTGCCTCTTTGAAGCTCTTCCACCATGGGTTCCATCCCACAATCCTTTCCTAGACTTCTCCCCTGTGTTTCTGATCCCTGTTTCTCCTCTTCCTTCACTAATCCTTCTCCTTCATATATTCCTTAAGTGTGGATGTGCCCAAGGAGTCTGCCCTTGGCTTTCCACTCTTATTCCATGCACCATTCCTGGTCCTGTCAACTATCCCTATTTCACCTGCCATTTCTATTCTGTATTTTTGGCTCAGGTCTTTGTCTGACCATTTCTGACTTCCTCCTTGATATTTCCATCTGGATGTCACACAGGCACTCCAGCTCAGGGTAACCAGAAACCATCTAATTTCCCCAATTTCTTCTGTATTTTCTTTCTTGGTGATTGTACCTAGTTGCCCAAGCCAGAAACAGAGAGTACTCTGGACTCTTTCCTCTCCCTGCTCTCCTCATCTAGTTAGTGAGCTTTGTTGAGTACATCTTCTCCATCCCATTCCCATTCTCCCTGCTTCAATTCAAAGCCTTGTCATCTGTGTCTGGATCATTACTTCATCCCTGGTCTCCCTGCTTAGTCTCTCTAATCCATTCTTCATACTGCCGTCAGCTCTGTCTCTCTAAAGTACAAATCTGATTATGTCTCTTCCCTTTGCAAAACTTTTTAGTGGCTCCTGGTAGTCTGAGTAATAAAGTTTGATCATGTTAATATAGCACATGAGACCCTTCATGATTTGGATTTTGCCTGCCTGAGTCTCATCTCTGATTACTCTTACATACTCTCCTTCCTCTGTCTTTACTACTAAGGTGGACCTGATTGCAAGGGTCACACGTGCTGTTTGCCAAGAACCTTGGACCTTATTGAGGGATGGAGCCACTGCAGACTACGCATTCGAAGAAGGTGAATTTCAGATTTGAAAGAAACCTTTAAAGGTCACTGACTCCACTCACTGCATTAATTCTTGATAGGTAGATGTTGTTCTCTGAATACAGACTGCCAACCTACCTCCTGTTCTTTGTTCTGATTTCTCAAATGCTTCATACAAGCATATTGTGAAGTCTAAAGTCTCTATTCAGTTTATCAAGGACGGTTGTCCCTCTCCTCCTTACATTCTATTTCCTTTATGGTTTCTGCAGCAGTTTT
>JAQZBX010088104.1:0-12784 GCA_029593785.1 Cabassous unicinctus | reverse complement strand
CAACCTTAAAAATAACCCCAAACTAGAAACAACTCAAATATCCTTCAATTAGGTAAATGGCCAAAGAAACTGTGTTCGATCCCCACAATGGAATACTACTTAACCATAAAAGGAAATGAACTGTTGATACAACAACTTGGATGAATCTCAAAGTTGTTATGCTGGTGATAGAAGCCAGTCACAAAGGTTACATACCACTAATATGACATGTTTGAAAAGACAAAACTATAGGGATGGTTGCCAGGGGTTAGGGGTGGGGAGAGGGTGTGACCATAAAGGGATAGCATGGGGGAAGTTTTGGGGTGATGAAACAGTTCTGTATCTAGGTTGTTACATGAATCTATATGTGTGTTTAAATTCATAGAACTGTATAGTCAAAAAGTAATTTTTCTGAATGTTAACTTAAAAAGATAAATAATTTGTAAAATTAATAACAAGCAACTTTACAAGTGAAAAATAATATTTGACCTCATTATACACAGAGCCACCCTGTGAGCCTGGGTGTCAACTGAGGTCATGTTGCTGCTGAGCTAGTACCTGCCTCAGAGCGGGGGCAGGAGCCAGGGCACAGGACAAACAGGAATGAGAAATGACCCTCTTTTTTATAGTTGGTGGACCTGTTTTCACAACAAACTGGGGCACACTCTGAGCTGGGCTCAGTTCAAACCGCAAAGCCCTGCTATGATTGCAGCAGGCAAAGGAACTGGATAGGAGGCTCCTGGATGCTCACCCCAAGCAGGTCGCCCCTGTGACCCACCCCAATGGGCCTCAGTTGCCTTTGGAATGGTGTTCAGACTTGCCAGTTAAAGCTCTGCCCTCCAGGTTCCTAGTCGAACAAGATGGTGGCATAAGATACTCCTGGGTGTCATTCCCCCACAGAATCTTTGAACAACTAGCAAAAACTGGTACAGCCATCTTCCTCAAAACTCCAGGAAATAGCCAAAGGGTTGCAGTAACTGGGTGAGTGCCAAATCAAGAAAATGCAGCTTTAAAAATGGTGGGAAGTCATGGTGCCCTGGCTGGTCCCTCCCTGAGGCCCTCCCCAGCACTGTGTAGAGCCAGCCTGCTCTCCCACTGTGGAGCCCTGGCCCCGTTCCTGAGAGAGAAAAGTAACTCCTTGTATGTTGGTGCCAGGCTTTCAGGTGGCAGCAGAAAGGGTGACTTGGGAAACTCGACTGGGCGGCCTCAGAAGCACAGGCCGCGTTTGGGACGCTTCTGGTGGGAGTTGCCCCATGCTGGCCCTGAAGGCTGGTCCTGGTGGTGGGCAGGTATAGCACGTCCAGGTATAGCACGGGGAGGACAAAGGTTGGGGGCAGGGCAGTGTAGAAGACTCACATGAGAGAAAACCGGTAACTGAGGGAGCGTCGGGTCCTTCAATGCTTGCCAAGAACAGAAACCACAAGGAGAACTGCAGTGCCCTCAGGGCCTCTCTCCTCTTCTTTGCCAGGGAAGGAAAGGCAGCAAGGGTCCTGGGCCCCTGTTTGGGCCCCAGCCATTCTCTGGCCTGCACGTCACGGCCTCCACGTCCCCGGTCTGCTCTGGCCTTCTGAAGAGCCCCCAGGAGCATGAGCAAGGCCCCTCCCAGGGCCAGCAGCCACCAAGGGTAGCCTGTGAGGGACCCCCATCAGGACCAGAGGCAGACTCAGACTTGGAGGAGGTGCTGGAAAGACAGGCATGGGGTGGGGCCTGCACTGCCTGGTGAGCAAACCAGACACCAGTTCTCAAATGGCAGCACGGTGGCCCACGTTGGCGCAAAGCCAGCTCCAACCCCATCAAGATTAACTCCCTTGATTTCCAGTTCCTCAAGAGGCCCTCAGAGCAGGTGGTGTCAGCACCAGCCAGTATATGGTTTCAAAGTTGTATGTTACCATGCTTTTAATTTTCTCTAGCAGATTGAGAAGGGGTGAGGAAGAGTTTAAGGCAGTGGGTGAGGCAGGGAGATGCTGAGGAAGGGAGTTAATCCCATAAAGACAGCGGCGACTGGGAGGATGGGACCTCACAGGCAGGAGGGGGCAGGCAGAGGAGACCCTCAGGACATCCCGTTTGTTCTGGGCAGTCCCCAAGACTCCTAGAAGTGAGAGGCAGGCTCCACCCTGCACTGCCTCCAGGCCCTCCTGCTGGTCCCCAGGGGAAAGCAGATGCAGGCTTACTGAAGGGTGCTCACACAGCACTCCTGCCTCCTCCCACCTTGGTGGCTCAGGCCTGGTTGGGCCCAACGATCCATCAGTCCATCCACCTGTATCTACTGTCCACCACAATACACCCACTTGTATCTATCATCCATCGATCAATTGATCCTGTATATATCATCCATCTCACCATTCTTCCTCTCGACCCCCCCTTTCTCCTTCTTACCATCTACCCCCTGCCCCAGGCTAGAGACCATGAGGCCAAGTCAACAGGCATCATCGTGTGTGAGCATGGGCAGGGGGCGGGGACCTGGAAGAAAAAGGGTAAGGAACTGTGGTAAATGAGTGTCTTCTCTGCTGCATGGGCCTCAGTTTCCTCACCTGTAAAGCGACTGCTTCCAAAAGCACTGCCAGCTCTAAAATGTAAGTGGGGAGAGCTAGATCCTTCTCTTTGGGGACCTGCTGGTCATAGGGAACAAACACCAACTAGTAGGTGGAGCCCCAATTAGAGCAATGCAACAGGTGAAAAGTTATGGTGGCAAAGGCCAGCTCCACGGCGTGTGATTTGGGAATTTTTACCTCCAATTTTCAATTTCAGATAAGAAAAAACTCTCCCTCACGCCAAACTGAGAAACTAGTTGGTGAAGGCAGAGGTAGAAATAGACTTGGCAGAGTATCAATTGTGCCAGCTTCCTGGTGACCTGAAATCCTGCCCAAAATGCTGCACTGTTTTCTTAGGTGTTTCTCAGAATGAAACACTACCTGGTCACCTGTTGTTTTACATAAGTTAGTTCTCCAGGGGGTTAGGCCGGTGTACAGTGGGAGCACCCCAGCCCAGGGAGGAGAGCACTATCGTCACTGGGGCTGGACTCCGGGCTGGCCTGGCGGATGGGGAGGGAGAATGGTCATGGTGCAGGCAGAGGGAGCTGCAGAGGGCCGGAGGTGCACTCTGTGGAAAGCCACCTCTTCGCGTGAGTGGCCCGTGGGACTACGTGCCGGGAGCCACACTCGATTAGACACTTTAGGCAGGGCAGACAACCTCAGGAACTGGGCACCTGTCAGGGGACCTTACCTTGGAACACATGCTCCCCAGTGTAACAGTGCTGGACTCACTTATAATTTCCCTACACATGGCTCTTCTGCCCCTTTTATTTGGACCTATAATTAGCAATATAGCCATTAAGTATGTGCCCCAGAGACTTAAATCTTCTGGCTGTTCATGTGCCGGTTGAGCCCTGAATCTCAGCAGAGTTGCCGCCAACACCTACTCTCCTGCTCATCGGACTCTTCCAGGACAACTAACAAAAGGACGGTGATGAACAATGCCCATCCCAAAAAACAGACCCTATCTACCACTGCAAGCAAGATAATTCCATCCATCTGCCCCATGGGATCTAAGGCCCCTGTCAGTTGGAAACAGAGTGGACATCACCATCCCAAAATCCTCAAGACTGAGGAATGAACAGAAGGGAGGAAGGCAACTGTGGACTAAAGCGGACATTATTATTGTAGTAATGGAAGAACTTGTATCATGGATGTAAAGGCAGTGGCCCCCGGAGGTTCTGAGGGGAGGGAGAGGGAAGAACAGGTGTAACATGGGGCCTTTTGGGGACACTGGATTTGTGCTGCATGACATTGGAATGACTGATACAGGCCATTATACATTTTGTCAAAACCTATAAAATTTTGCAGTGCAAAGTGTAAAGCATAATGTAAACTACAGTCTGTGGTGAGTACAGTGCTTCAATGTGTGTTCATCAATTGTAACAAATGTACCACAGTAAAGAAAGATGTTGTTAAGGGGAGAAAGTGTGGGAGGGGGAGGGATGGGGTATATGGGAATCCCCTACATTTTTTATGTAATATTTATGTACTCCAAAGCTTCTTTAATAATAATAATAATAATTTACAGTAGATTCCCCAAAATGCTTCTATCCATGCAGCAGGATGCAGACCAGGCCCTCTTGAGGCCCTGCCCCGGGCCACCCTCAGCTCTGGGTCAAGTCATCCATCCTGTCCTCGGGGCTACTGGTGTGTCCAGGGAGCCTGCGGCCACAGCCCACTGACCCAGAGCTCGTCCACCTCACCCTCCTCCTGCACCCAGACAAAGCCTAGCCTCAGGCTCGGGGGGGTGGGCAGCGGCTGGCCCAGTGGCTCAGCCGGCTCCTGGGTGCAGACCACTGCTCCTGCCCCACTCACCTCCGGCATGGGGGCCCCAGGATGGATGGCCAAGGCCACCTGCCAGCCCCTGGCAGGTGGACTCCTACCTGTTTCATGAACTCGGAGTGATTCAAATGCAGGAAACCTGTGCAAACCAGCCTCAGGAGCCCTGTGGAGAGGGAGGCAGGAAGGGGGCGCCCTGGGCCCAGGCATGGGAAGTGCAAGGGGACCCCCAGCTTAGCCCAGGTGCCAGGGGCACAATGCACACAAGGGCTTGGCCACCCAGCAGGCGGCCCTGTCCTAGAGGAGGCCAAGGCTCAGCTGGGACCCCTGTCCCCCGCATACACTTCTATGGCCACCAGGGGCATGTGAGTCACAGGCTGATGCTTAGTGGATGAGAATCCAGGCCAGGAGAAGGCCCAAGGCGTGCACAGCTACCAACCACTGCCAGCACCTGGAACCCCTCACAGCCCCGCAGGAAGAACCCATCCAGTCAGCTGTCTCACAAATATGTATGCACGACAGCTCTAAGCCACCTTCCCTGCTCACGGGGACTGCAGAGATGTCCTGGCTGCTCTTGTGTAGATGACCACGGTCCGTGAGTGAGTTAATGGATGACTAACAATGTGGCCGAAGCCAGCTCTCCATGTTCACCAGCTTCACTGCTGGTGCCAGGATGCTCTGGGTGGGCACTCTGACCTCAGGCTCTTCATCTGCACCAAGGGTTATTGTCAGCATGGAAGGGGCGGTGTGATGGCCAACACCTTGCAGGTGCCTGAAGACCCTTCCTTCCTTCACTTTCCTCATTTGATCATCATGCACACTCCACCCAGGGAGAAGTCAGGCTCCCACCATTGCTCTCTCTGAGAGGCAATGGCAGACACCAGCCGTGGGTCCTGGAGAAGCAGCCCCGGGAGAGGCAGGTTCCTGATAACAGGAGCAGGAGACCACCGTTCTCCAAAGCAGGAGTGGGGCTTCACTGCGCCCAGCTTGGACAAGAGGGAGAGGAGTTCCTTGTTTCTCACTGGCTTCCACGGGCTCTCCACATGGACCGTGCAGCCTCTCGAGCTTTGGGCTCACTGTCTGCCAAGCGGGGTGACTGTGAGCTGTGGACACTTCTGGAAGAATATGCACGGAACATGCGTCCTTCTTCTACTGACTTCCTTAAGACCTCTGGGCCCACCACTCTGACCCTGCACATGACCCACAGTATGGCCACCATGCCCAAAACTCTTGAACTTTCCTTTACTTCCAGAAGCAGCAGCAGCTTTGCTCAGATTCAGCAGAAAGTCCAAGTTGCATCAGTTTGGAGTCATGTGGTCAGGCTTCCTGGAGCCAGGGGTTGACTCAGCCAGAGCAGGCTCTGGCTGCACCCCACCCATGGCCCTTGGAGGCAGGCCTCATCCGAGCCCTCACCAGCATGGGAGGCACATCAGGTGCCCACTGCTGCAGGGCCAGAGCCTACCGTGACCTGGCAGAGCAACCTGACCCCAGGCTGGCCCCAGCCATGCCGCCCTCGTCCCTGCCAGGTGCCCCCCGCTCCTCACACTTGTGGGAAGCACCGAGGCTCAGAGCTCTGGGGGTGATGCCCACAAGCCCTCCAGGGAGCAGTTCCTGGAACAAGCCGTGCCTGCAGGCCTCATAGGGCCAAGCGGGAGAAGGCTGGCTGCAGAGGCAGCACAGAGCATTCCGGGTGTCTCGAAGGAGACGCGCAGTGTCACGGGTGCTCACAGCACAGGGCTGGTCCCAGACTGGGAGGAGGATAGGTGCCCGGCCATGAGGAGACAGAGGGCCAACCCAGGTGGGGACAGCAATGGTGAAGGCCATCCAGATGGAGAGAAAGGGCTGGAAGGTCCCAGAGCCCCGACCCAGGGGCCCTCCCAGGACACCCCACAGCTTGAGTTTTTACTCATAGCTTTGGGAGGGGTCTTCGGAGTGGGAGCTCTGAACCCACCAAGCCCGGTGCCCGTGGTTAGCCCGGTAATGCTGAGAGATGTTTTAAATACATGAAAGGAGAGATCTGAAAATGAAGCTGCAGGGAGGACCCCTACAACAGAGGAGGCAGGACGTGAAAGATTCCCGCTGGACCTTATCTGGCCTGTTAGTGCCGCCTGGCCTCAGCTGGTTTAGCTCTGAGTGGGAGCCCCAGACGGAGCTCCTGGTGGTCAAGATGGGACTGGTCTGAACCTGCTGGCAGTCGCAGGGAGCCCAGAGTCCCTGGGGGGTGGCTTGTGAGCAAGGGGCAGCCCAGGCCCGTGTGGAAACCCCCACCTGGACCCCTGCCCTGCCCAGACCCCTCGCCTGCCAAGACACTCCCCAACCACCCTCTGCACAGACCTGCCCCTGCCCAGAAGCCCCCCCCTGCTAGGACGCACTTCCTGTCTGGAACCCCCACCCCTCCCTCCACCCACCTGGACCCCTGGCGCCCAGCTGGCTGCACTCTCCTGGCCCAGCATCCAACCCCCTCCTTTATACAGGTGAGGAAGCTGCTGCCAGGTTGGTCCACACCCCCACCTGCTGCTCAGGGGAGACCCGCCTACCACTGCCCAGAAGCAGGCAGCCCCATCACCCAGGCTCTTCTGAGGGGGCTTTGGGGGTCCCTGAGCATATGTGAAGTGCCTCTCAGCCAGCAGGGTCCAGGACCCTGTGGAGAAGGCGGGGCAGGGGCTGGGGGCTGCCCCTCAGCCCTGGCTCACCCACCAGCCCACCTGACCTGCTCCCGCAGCTCAGCCTTCTTTGAGGATGAGCCACCAGTTCCCTGCGCCAGGCCTCATCTGGCCCAGGTGCACGTGTCACCCACAGAGGCCTCTCTCGGGAACAGAACGCGGCTTTGCGAGCTGCAGCTCCCACCTCCTCTGCCCCAAACCGGGCTGCCCGAGGGTCCCCTCTGCAGGCCCGTGGGGCTCGGAGGTATCCAGAGGCTGTGTCCAGCAAACGGCCAGCACAAAGGCACACACATGGGCAAGTGAGGCTGGAGAGGTGCGGGGAAGGTCTTCAGCAGCAGGCCTGGCGAGAGAGGAGCTGGGAGACGAGGGGGAGGGGTCACCTGTGCTCCTCGTCGCAGGCACTCGGAGGTGGTCATGGAGCACGTTCTCTAAGCCCCTACACAAGCGAGGGAAGAGCTGTGGACGCTTGGCCGCTGCCAGCCATGGGCTCCTGGAACCCTGAGAGGAAGCCAGGACCGCTCTCCGCTGCCCTGCAGCTGCACAGCCTGTACTCTCCTCGCCAGCCAAAGCTCGTGGCTGAGGCTCCAAGGTCCGGGTGCCCGGCACGGCCGGCAGCTTGGGAGCTTGGACTCAGGAAACTACAGCAGGTGCCTCCTGGCTGATAATGTGTCTCCGGCGCTGTCCTCTAACATTTAAACTTTTAAAGAGAAAGTCGTTTAGACATTTACACACGGTCCGGTGGGCAGAGCTGTGGGAGCCATGGAGGGGGACAGACGGCGCTCTGAAGCGTCAGTCCTGTGGAACCCCTGATACATTCAGACCATAGAGCCCCAGCTGGAGATGGGCAAGGCATTTTGTTCATTCAAGTCCACAGTCCAGTGCCAGGCCAGCGGCTGAGGCCATGGCTGGACCGCCTAGGAGAAGCTCCTAGCATGGGCCCCCCTGTGGGAGGGTCCCAGTCGCATCCCCCACTGGCCCAACCCAGGACCACCCTCAGCCCTACACCTGTGTGCAGCTGGCCTGGGGTCCAGGCCCCTGGGGCAGGAAGCAAAGACACAGTCACACCCCTTGGCCCCAGGAAGGTGTCTGCCCACTGTGCCCAGGGGCCAAGCACAGGTGACCCCCTGAGCTCTCAGACCTCTCGGGAAATGTGGATCTGGAAAACCCAGGGAGCATGGAGGAGGCTGAGGTGGGAAATGAAGCCTGGTGACCGCACCTGGCCAGGGGGAGGGCAGCAGCCAGGTGAGAGGGGAAGCCAGAGGCCAGGACCCAGGTCACAGCCTGGGGCAGGGGTAGAGGAGGGTCTGGTTTGTGGGGAGGCTGCCTCTGAGGCCGGCCCTGCCTGACCCATGACCAAGTCCAGGGAGGGTCAAGGTGAGGAGGGGCTTAGCACAGGCTTTCGGCGTGTCTTGGGGGCAGGAGTAGGCAGGCGACAGGGCAGGGGCCACAGAGGCACTGAGCACGGACAGCGGTCACCCCTCCCAGAGAGCATGCACACGAGCCTGGCTACTCTACTCCACCGTCTTGGAAAATCCCTGCACCTGTTTCTCACCTGCCAGTGGGCAGCAGTGGCATCCACCTCTGCCTTGCTGGGAGGGCTGCGAGGGTGCCTGGAGAGCCTGCACCCCCTCTGGGGCCCCTGCAGCCCCAGCTGCCTGGCCCCTCCCTCCCTCCTGAGCCTGCCCTTGCTTGTGTCCTGAGCTCATGGCATCATCCAGGTGGCCAGTTAGCACCTGCTGGGCCCAGGCCAGGCAAGAGGGCTGAGGATGCAGCCAGGAACGCGAGCGCGCTCTGCCCTCCTCAGGCCTCGTGTGTGCATGCGTGCACTAGTACACACGCGTGGGTGTGCGCGGGTGGATGTGTGCACCTGTGTGCACATCCAGGACATGCACCATGCGAGAGCACGAGCACATGCTGTGTGCCCCTGTGTGCGTGCTGCTCCCACCTCTCTTCCAAATGGTGCTGAGTGGCAGAACAGCCATTCTCTCCCCCTAAGCCCCCACCCACGCCCTTGTAACTCCCCAGGGGTTAGGGGTGTGCCTGGAGCCTCTGCTCTTTTAACCACGGGACCTCAAAGCCCAGGGCACTAGATCTACAGTCTTTCGAGACCTATAAATATGTCAAAACTGAGGGAAAATAACTTTCATTGGCTTCAAAGTATGAAAAGAAAACTGCATTTGGGTTTCTGGGTCACTCTCTAAGGGCACCCGCAGGTTTCGCTTGGGGGGCTCCTGGAAAGAATGTGCTTTCAAACAAGCCTCCTCTCAGTTGAGCTTCTCTGCTGGGCGGAGAGAGCAGAGCTGACCCAGGCTGAGCAGGGACCCCTCCCCAGCCAGCTTTTAGGAGCATCTTTGGAGAGTCTGGACCCTACCTACCATCTGGCCTCAGACACTTCCTGAGCAGGGTGGTGGGCACCAGGGGCTGCAAGCTGAGCCTGGGGGCCCAGGACTCTCAGTCTAATCCAACCCCATTTGGGTTGCCTCCCAGCTCTGCCCTAACTGGCTGGTCTGGGGGAGGCCCTAAGCCCTGCAATTCCACCCCCTCCCCAGGTCAGTCAGCACTGAGGGTCCTTAGGCTCCATGTTGGTGGCCAATGCCCACTAGACCCCTACCTTGCAGCCCCCTGGGCCCACCAGCTGCTAATCCATCTAGAGCTGACTCTCCCTGCCTAGGCAAAGTCCCCTTCGCAGCCAACCCCCACGAGATTGCAAACGCCTCAGCACCAGCCCAGCTCCTGGATGCTCAGCTGCTCTCTGGAGGGCCCTGTCTCAGGGGAGCATGTGGGAAGGGCGCGGCATGCCTATTTCTTCATAAGAAGCACAGGGGCTACATGGCATCCTAGGTTCTCTGGGCAGAGGCCACGCTTGGCCTGGCATTGTGAAGGCGATTGGAGGCCAGATGTGATGGCTGCCTCCATGCAGCCTCTATCAAGCCCAACAAGCCATGGCAGGCTGAAAATCCCTTAATTATGCTCCTGTCCCTGAGACTGGGGTAAATGGAAGCAGTGCTGCATCATTTGGCATTCCTGGTCAGTAAGAAGGTCTGAATTTGGGAAAGAAATATCCAGCAATTAGGGACGCAAGCAGAAGTGCAGTTAGCATGTTTTCAAGCTGTCCTTCCTGGGGCGCCTCTGCCTGGGCGCGGATGCAGTAGAGACCTTGCCTCCCGTGACCCAGCCCAGGAAGGGGCGCCCCAAACCATCTGACTCTCTCCATTTTCCTGTAACTGAGCATGAGTCTGATTCATGTGTTTCCTGTGACAGCTACGACATAATCTCATCCGCTCTGAGAATAATTTTTAACTGATTTATGTATTTCTTAGATGGGGAAGACATCAACTTCTGTTTTAGCCCATTTTACAGGAAAATGTTGCAATGGTACATAGCTCAGCAATATTAATTGCCATGGAGCAGCAGAAGCCAATATCAGTCTGAGTGTCTTGCAGAAACAAAGGTGGAAATATAAGTCAGGTTCCGGCGCCATTTTGAAAGGGAGGAAACACAACCATTCTCCTCTGCAGAATTCAACACACTGATTCTGAAAGAGCATGCTGCTTCTTTAAACGCCTGCTGTGGCGCCACAAGGAGGAAGGGGCTCCTCAGAGCTGTGCCGCCAGCTCGGCGGCCTGACCACACTGACTTGGCTTCCACACGTGGGCGGGCGCTGCCTGGGGACTGACGCCCAGGACGTTTGAGGAGCTCAGGGCTGCCACCAGGCCTGGGCGCTCTCCTCCACTGTGAGCTCAGCCGGGCAAAGGCCGCGGAGAACGAGGTTTGTCCGTGAGGCTCTAGGTGGCAGCCTTGGGGGCCCCTTGAGCATGCACGGACCCCTCCACGCCTGGCTCCTCCGTCTCTCTCATGCCTCTTAACCTTGTCCCGTACTCTGCTCACCCCAAGCTGACAGCCATTTCCAGCAGCTCAGCAGCACTTTGCCTGGTTGTGCCCTGACCGTGAAGAGCTGGGGCGTCCCCCCAGTAAATGCTCAGAGGCTACAGCAGCGGGAGGTGGGGCCGCAAGTGGCTGCGGTGCCATGTAGGGCCCGCCTTGTGGCATCCCTTGGAGCAGGGCCCTGGGCAGGCTGCCCTGAGGACAGTGCGCCCAGCACGCGCTCTCTCTGGGAAGGCCGAGCATGATGGCTACCTGTTCAGCCCATGCAGCGCAGGTGGGTGCCATTGTCTCCAGGTGAGGATGCCGGGCTTTCAGGGGCATCCTACGGGCTGTCAGAGTCCGGCTGGGTGACATTTGAGGTGGGGGCAGGGCCTCTGAACAACTTCGCCAGGACAGGGGCCACCTGGCGGTACAAGACAGCCTTTTTCTTCCCTGCAGCCCTACCTGGCCCTCTTCTCTCTGTGGGGCCGTCCAGAGCTGCAAGGTATCAAGGTGCGGTGGCTCAGGCCTGTGGAGGCGGCCACCTCCCCAAAGCCTCCCTCCTGGGGGCTGGCTCATGGGTGTGCGTCTGTGGGCACCTTCTCGGCGGGCCTAAGGATGGGCACCCTCCTTTCTGGGGGAAGGGGAAGCTGGGGGGCTGAATGCCAGGCAGGGGACCCCAGGGGGCCGGGGACACTGCTCAGGGCATGGGCTGCAGGCCCAGAGCTGCTGCAAGCCATGGTCACAAAGACGCTCATTAAGACCTGTGAGGAAGAAACTGCTCCTTTATGGAGAAGGGGAAACTGAGGCACAGAGAGGCTCAGCAACTCCCATGGCCCAGCAGAGAGGGACGGGCATGGATTCCAGCCCATGAAGCTTGACTCCAGAGCCCATGCTCTGAATCCCTAAGCTGTAATTTGTGTTCTCTGGGGCTTGGGATATCTGAGATTTAATGTGGAAAAACGGTTCCACTTTGTCTCACCCCATATCCCAAAATAAACTCAGATCAATTAAAGGCAAAAAGCATAATTATAAAGGCATTAGAAGAAAGTACAAGAGCCTATTGGTTCACTCCTAGGAAGACAGGATATAAGAGCCTTGAAGGAAACAATTTCACATAAAATGTGAAAATTCTATGTGATAAACAAAACATCATTAAAATGGTATAATGTCAAGCAAGAACCAGGGAAAAATACGCATAATGCAAATACAAAATCCTGATAGCCATCACATATAAAGAAGTCCCACAAATCAATTTATTTAAAAAACTGTAGAGAAATGGCAAAGGGTAAGAACAGAAAACTCACAGAATATAAAAATGAATTAACAAATGATATGAATATTCAATCTCCCATTAATCACAGAAATGAACATCTGAAAAACACGACCATGCCTGGTGTTGGTTATGTGAGGGAAAGGGGTGTGTTCGTATGAATCAGAACAGCCTTCTGGAAAGTGACCTGGGGGTCTCCTGCAGGAAGTTGCATGTACCAATGACCCCATGGAGAGCCCCGTGGACAGCCTCTTCCAAGATGTCCACAGCACACACCTGGAGGCAGGGAAAGCCCCAGGGCAGCCCTGCAGGAACCAGCCCAGGGTGTCCACCTTGCATGTCAGAGCCCCGGGGGGTGGCAGGTGGTCTGAGGTCACACACGCCGGCACCAGCCTTGGTGTCCGCCAACACCATGGGGGCCTGGAGGGGAGGTGCCCTGAAGCCGGGCGGCTGCGGCACCCTTTAGTCCAGTGTGAAGCCTTTTGTCGGCTCTGTGGGGTTCACGGGAGGTGAGGATGACATGGCGCTGGAAAGACGACCACGGAGACAAGGTTGACGGCGCAGGTGTCAAGCCAAGTCCAACTTTATTGAGGAAGTGGGTAAGGCTTTATAGTGTGGAGAGGTGACGTGTTCGATGCTGATTGGTTGGGCTCAGGGTTTGCTACTATAGGTTGCCGGAGTTGTTGCTGGGC
>JAQZBX010088103.1:0-12784 GCA_029593785.1 Cabassous unicinctus | reverse complement strand
AAAAAAAACACAAACCCACTCCTTTTCTCCTAGCTCTTATCCCCATCTAACCCACTATTTATTTCACTTATTTATCTTGCTTACCTATCTCTCCACCCAGAAAATAAGGGAAAGAATATTTTGTTCATTGCTCTATCCCCAGCACTAAGAACAATACCTGGCATGTGTCAGGCTCTCAATAAATATTGGTTACATTTTAAAATGACAGGCCAAGGGGCTGCTATTGGAGCAGTGCACTCAACCCAGAGCCCCCTTCAATCACATAAGTGGGTACCTACCTCCCCCCAGCCTGCTCTGCACACACAGGGAATCAAGGAAGGAAGGCCACAACCAAGCACAGAAACTAGATGCAAACGCTTTATGCAAACCCCTTCCTCCAGGGACAGGGAAAGACACCAGCTCTGGGGTGAAGGGTGTCAGCACTGACCACAGACAAACAGGGGAGATGAGGCCGGACAGAGGATGGGCGGCACCCACACGTGGGGCTCTGCTAGGTCAGAAATTGGAGAGGCCTCAGCCTAAGGGGGAAACCAGCAGAGGCCGCATCTAAGATAAAGGCTTTTTTGTTTGTTTGTTTTCAGGTGGTACCGGGCCTTGAACCCCGTTTAACACTGAGAATTGTTACTGGTGGAGGGAATCTACAGGGAGGGAACCTCAGGTATAGCAAAGGCTATACAGAGGTGGGAAAGTGAGAGAAATGGATGCAGAAGCACTTAGGTTGCTGCCAAGCCTTAAGAGTGGACAGAGGGTGGGGGGAAGCGTTTTTCATTCTGATCTTGGACTAGCATGATTATTGAGGATGCCCCCTGGAAAGCAGCCTCAGGGCCGTCTTTGCTCCCTTTTCCCTCCTGGGATCTGTGTCCCCGCCCCTCAGAGCACGGGGAGCCATCAAAGTGAGTGACGGCAGGCTAATCACGGCCACTTGGGTGTGAGGAGGGCCCCTTGTCTCTCTCTCTGAGGACCCTCCAGCAAGGACAAGTGCAGGACAAAAGCAGCGCTCCCCCTCTTCGCCGCGATTGCCCTCATTAGCATCATACAGACCGCCTGTCTGCCGGCCTCCCTGCCTCCCAGCTGCAGCCCAGCAACTGGACCTAGCAGCCCAGGTTTGGCTGAGCCCCAAACGAGCAGATGTGGGCCCTAAAGGAGACTGTGACCAGCCACCCTTCCCCCCAGAACCAAGCCAGGCCCCTTAGGCCTGTCAGGCCCCTTAGGCCTCTCTTCACATTGTCCCGCAGGAGCCGCTGCAGCCATCAAAAAGCCCGAGGGAGGTAGAGAATCATAGAATCACAGAATCCGCAACTCCTGGGGTGATAAGACACCGAGGTTCTTAGAGACTTCAACTTTTACCTACTATTAGATTTGCAGAGCAGACTTAGCATCACAGGCCAGGGCAATCTGAGCATGCTGGTCCCCTAGTTTAGACTGCTATGTTAGAATGCGCCATTGCCAAACAAGAGAGCTGCAGGCTTCAGACCTGAGACCCTCAAGCCTTCGTAGCTGGAGCATGCTACAGCAGGTAGCACATCAGAGCTAGGAGGTCCCAGGAGGTGCTGGGGAGAGATTGCTTGGGGGATTGGGGATGGGAGTGTCTGTGTCTGTCTGGATCCCACCTATTCAGGGGCAATGGAGAGGGGGCGTGAGAGTGATGGGGAGGCCTGATAGCCCATTGAACACAGCGGCTCCCAGGGGGGTGCTGGAGCGAGAGGGGCGGGGCACTGAGAGAAGGAGCCCGAGCCAGCCTGTGTGGGAACTGCCAAAGGGCAGAAGGCCCAGCCCCCGGAGATCCCGCGGAGCCTGGGACCCAGGAGCACCACAGGTCCCAGGCTGCAGAGGGTGAGCTGGGAAGGGCCGAGGACCCTGGGCTCCCGGGTCTCAGCTGGCTGAGCTGTCACCAGGCATGGGCTGGGAAAGGGGTTTCCACCCTGGTCCCATAACTCCTTTGGGTCTCAGAAAGGTAGGGGTTTGAGGCAGGGTGGGGGGGCTTAGGCTCGAGATGGCAAGGGGGTGGGGTTTGGGTGATGTTATCTTTAGATCACCATCTGCATAACTGAGACTTAGTCAGGAGACTTTGTGTCTCCCCAAAGCAGGGAACTCCCTAAAATAACATCTAGCCAAACCTCCTTTTCCTGGCGTTTGGGAAGAGGCTTCTCTGCGTTCTCTTTGGAGCAGTCCAAGCCTAACGGTCTGGGCCTGTGTGATATCCTTGTGTAGGGATCACAGCCGTGTTCAGGCCAACAGCCTCCCCAAACAGCTGGGGTTAGCATCCCAGCTCAGCTCCTCTCTTAGCCCCACGACCTTGGGCAAATTACTTAACGTCTCTGACTTCAGTGGTTCTCATCTGTAGAATGGGACTGACTGTCCTTTTGCACTGGGATATTGTGAAGGACCACAGACTGAAAGCACAGCTGTTGGATGTAAACTGTAGAGCACTGAGCACAAGTGAAGATCGTCGTTGGTGACCCACAGCCTCCTTCTGTGCATCCCAGGGCTGGGATCTGGAACCCCTCAGTCTCACTCCCAAAACCTGCTCTTCACAAGGGATCCAATAGAATCTCTTCGAGCTGATCTACCACAGCCTAGTCTTCCCGATACCCTGGGGGAATGGCATTTTAATGGACTAAAGCTCTAACCAAAGGAATGAAGTCGAATGGTGGGGTGGGTGCTGGGAAGGGTGTCAGGAAAACAAAAGAGGTGATTTAGGCTTGGTTGCAGGGGGATTCTGGGCTCGCTGAGCAACCTGCCCTCAAGTCCTGGGTTCCTGGAATAAGAGTCTTATTCCTTTCAAAGATATCCAGGTCTCCCTCTGATTCTGTGGAACCAAGAAGCCCACCTTCCCAACCTTTCGCGGAGCAAGATCATTGTGCGATGCTGTCAATGACAGGCTCTGGGACACCCCCCAACCTCCATTCTAGCCCCTCCACATTGGCTGTCAATGAGCCCCTAAAACACAGGTCTGTCCATGCTCCTACCTGCTCACAACCCTCAGAGGCTCCCCATTGCCTTCATGGCACTCAAGGCCCTTGGCAACCTGGCCTGAGATCTCTCAGCCACACAGACCCAGCTCCCAAAGCACTCCCTACACTTTCCCTATACCACACCTCTGTCGGGGCTGTCCTTGCTACCTGGAATGCCATGCCTCCCTTTGCACACCTGTCTAAGTCCTACTCATCCTTCAGGAACCAGCTTCCTCTGGGAAGACTTCCATGACCCTTCGGTCAGTCAGACCCCTCCCCTGGCTGACCTCTGGGATAGCACTTACCATACGACCCAAACTGCCCGACTGACTCGTGTCTCCAGCACTGCCCAGTCCAGCAGAGGTGATTTACCAGATGAGAGAGTCTGAAGCTGCATTGTCCAACACGGCAGCCACTAGCCACATATGGTGACCTGTGCTTGAGTTAAAATTAAACCAAATTAAAAATTCAGTTCCTCAGTTGCTCTAGCCACATTGTAAGTGCTCAGTGGCAACCTGTGGCTGGTGGCTACCAGATCGGACAGTGCAGATGGAGAACATTTCCATCCTCACAGGAAGTTCTATTGGACAGCGCTGGCCGAAGGGGTGGGGTGAGCAGCAGATTGGGAGTCTGGAGGCCTGAGCTCCTAGCTCACTCTGGGTTTAGACAAGTCCCGTTCCCTCTCCGAGCCTCAGTTTCCCCATCTATGCAGCTTACCCCACATGCTGTGCAAGGCCAAGCACAGTCAGTGCTTGATGAGGGCCTTTTGATTGACGCTTTCGCCCCACTGTCCTGGCTGTGCTGTCATCATCAGTCCCAGGCAGACCTGGGAAAGCGGAGGGGCAGGTGGAGCCCTGCTGATGTGGAAGCTGAGGGACCCACCTGCCCACCCCCAGGCCCCAACAGCTCCCCCAAGAACCTGGAGTCCAAAGCTTGTCCGGAACCGTCCCTGGACCTCAGTTTTTCAGACAGTCGTCTCCTTGGCCAGCAATGCTACAGCCAAGGAGGCAGGCCCTGCAGAGGGTGTGGCTATGGTGTCTCTCTCCATAGGTATGAACAGGCCTGAGTGAAGCCTGACAATCCCAAACCTGTCCCTCCTGAACCCAGAGAGAGGCCCAGTCAGGGCCTTGGGGTAAAAGCAGCTTCAGGGGCTGGCCCAAAGGGGAGGGGAGAGTGGAGTGAGGGGTCAGAAACGCATTATCAGCACAGCCTGTCCGCCCTGCTTCCTCTCTTCGAACAGATCACATCCTGTTATTGTGTGGACAGAGAAGGCCGGGAGCTGGGGAGGGAGGCAGGGCTCGGACGATGTGAGTGGGGAGAGGCGGGGAGAGTAAGGAGGAGTCAGGGGGAACGTCAGGGTGGGCATCGGGTAGCTCCAGCAGCCCAGCCCTGTCTGACTCCAGGTGGCCTGGGCAGGAGTATGGGATCCAAGAGGAAGGACCAGCATCCCTGGAGCAGCTCACTTCTGCCACTGAGAGAAGACGCTGGGGCTCGGGACAGGCCATGCTTCTCTGCAATGGCACCTAGAAGAGAAGAAACGTCACCTCCTCCAGGAAGCCCTCTCCAGCCTCCTCCTTAGACTCCTACAAGTCACGAGCATTTACTCTAGGCCTCCACTGCCAGAGCCAGGTCTCCCACAGCCCCTGGGCCTCTTTCCCTCTCACAGCACTTAGGTCCAAAGTTGTAATGTTCTCTGCCCTTTCCTCTCCACCCCAGCTCCACCCCAACTCCACCCTAGCCTGTGAGCTCCCTGCGGACAAGGACAGTGGGGTCCCTTGCTGGTTTTCCAGCACTGCCCAGCATGGGCCAGACCTAGAGAGATTCCTATTGCTGTGAAGGATTAATGTTCCAGCAAACCCCTCTGCCCTCTTTCTCTCTTCTGCCATTCCCAAGTGCAGTCCCTATCCCCATCCCATTCCCAGGAATGATATTAGCTACTTTCTACAAAGCACACTCATTTTTACAGATATTAGTTTGAAATACCATGACAGTCTTATGAAATAGGTGTTAATATCGCCAAAGAACAAATGAAGAAACTGAAGCTCAGAGAGGTTAAGTCATTTACCCAAAGTCACACAGCTGGTACAATAAGTGGCTGAGCTGGGACTAAAACCCAGGTTAGTCTGACCCCAAGAGCTAGACACTGTCGGTGGCCCAGCTACCCTTCCTGCTCACTCCTGTCTGCTCTCTGAGATGACACCACACTGACCGTCCTCACCGCCTACTGTCCTGCTGCTGTAGGCAAGCTCTGCAGTGTTCACCCTGATGGTTCATGGTCCAGGGTAGATTGCTAAGACGAGCTGAGCTCCTACTTCTCCCACAGCATAGCCCAGCCCTATCTGCTCCAAGAGCACCAATTACCCACTGGCCACTTCTTCCTCCTTTCCTGAAGGCCAGTAAGCACTGGCTCTGGGCTCAGGCCTGTAGTCCAATCCTGGGTAACTTTGGTCAAACCCCTTCCCCTCCCGAGGCTTCATTTCCTCCTCTGGACAATGAAGAGGATGCCCTGGATGATCTTGACCTACTCCTTTGCTTACTCTAACTCAGGATTGCTGAGCCTCTGTTGTTGACAGTCTGCCCAGCACCCTGGCCTGTGTCCCCAGCAGGCTGGTCAGTAGTGCTTGTTTGGCTCACATGGACCATCCTGCCAGAAAGGGAGAGCTGGCTGCTGGGGAACGGTTGGTTGTTTTGCATATAGGGAAAGGGTAGTAGACAGAGATGAGGAGGAAAGACTTCTGTGAGCGGACCAGATAAACAGCCTCCCGATCTTCATCGCTCTCCCACCGCACCCCACCCAGGTCCAGCACGATAACCAGGCTTCTGGGGCCCAGCCCAAGAAAGCCTGTACCCCTCCTCCCCCCACCAACCCAAACAACCCAAGTATCTCTGCCAGCCCAAGGGCTAGAGCTGTCCATCTGCTCCTGTCCAGCCAGGGCCATGTTTTAGAGGTGGGGAACTGGAGCTGGTGACTTCGTAGGAATGACCCTGCCTCCCCACCCACCCACCCCCTCCACCCTTTCTTTCCATCCTGGGTTCAAAACTGAACTAGGAGATTTCAGACAGAGGAATCTCCTCATTCAGCAAATATTGAAGAGGCCTGTGCCAGGGCACTGGAGGTGAAGAGATGAATCAGATGTGGTCTCATGGCAGGAGTTCATGTTTTAGTGGGGGGCAGGGCAGACAAGTAGACAAACATTAGATGGCACAGCATGAAAGGGCCACAATAAAGGAAGCCTGGGGGCCTGTGGGGGCACGAAGGAGGCTGCTGACTGCATAGAGTCAGGACAGTTTCCTGGATGTCAAGGACAAGTCAACCAAATGAAAGGAGGCTGGGAGGGGTGAACAGACTGTCCCAGGCAAAAGAAACAGCAGGTGAAAAAACTCGAAGTTCATTAAAAAAAAAACATGAACAAGGCCTGGAACGGAAAGCATAGTACCAGAGGAGCAAAGAGAATGAAGGAAGGAGTGGTGAGAAATGAGGCTGGAGAGATCAGCAGGGCCATTTCGGGCATGACTCCAAGGCTCCAGCGTGCGGTCCCTTCCCTGTGGTCGGCGGAGGCCCCCCCACCCGCCCAGTGCCTCAGGGACTCACTGTCCTGGGAAGCATAAGGCCTGGTCCTGCCTTACTTGCCTCTACCTGTCACTATTCATAGGACGTACAGCCCTGAAAAGACTCTGGGCCTCAGTCTCCCTTTCCGGAGACACGGACATTAGCCCAGTCAATCTTCCAGGGCCTGGCCAGCCTGGACATGCTCCAGCCTCATCGTCTCTGCCTTGGGGGCCACAGTTTACTGGCTCTTCCTGACCTCTATGGACGTGGAGGGCCTTGCCCTCTCCTGACACATGTCCTTATGGAGTTGGGGTGCTCCTCTCTTCCCACTCTTCAATCCACTGCAGTCAGACTATTGCCTCTACCCCTCCCCCAGTGCTGCCCTCACCAGTCATCAGATCCCTCTTGCTGCTAAAGCCAATCAACACTTTCAGGACTTTTCTTGCAACCTCTGAGCTGCATTGGTCTTGGCTAACCATTTCCTCTCTCCAAACACCTTTTGTTTTAGCATCTGAAACACCACGCTCCCAGTTTTTCTCCTAGCTCTCTGACCACTCCATCTCAGTCTCTCTTGAGCCTTAATGGAGGGTGCCCCTCAGGACCTTATGCTTGTGGATCGAGGCCAGGCCAGCAAGAGCCCCAGGGCTCAGGGGCCCCATCCTCTCTAACCAAGTACTTCCTTGCCCTGGGCCAGGGCGAGGCACATTTGGGGTCAGCCAAACCTGAGGAGCTTCCCTACAGGTCAGAGCATGCCCTGCCTTTGACCTCCTGGCTATGGTTGGAAGCTCCCTGAGGACAGGGGCAACCTCTCAGAGTCTGGCAAGATGAGCCAGGCTCACCCCCAAAGGAGCCAGAATTATCTGTGGGCCCCGCAAATTCCACCTTGATGCAGCTTTTTTCCTTAGTAGTAATCGCCTTCTAACTTACTCTATAATCAGCATACTATGGTTTTTTGTGTGTGTGCACATGTGTGCGTGCTTTTACAGTCTCCCCTGCTAAGCTTTTAGCTCCACAAGAACAGGGATCTTTGTTCTGTCCCCAGTACCTAGAAGAGTACATGACCGTAATAGGTGTTCGGTCACTCAATCTGCTAAATGAATGAAAGAAGGAAGGTTGTACTCTGTTAGAAGTGCCTGTCTGACTTAACAGAGGCCCCTACAGAACAAACAGTGCACATGCAGTGGCCTCCCCAGAACCGAGAGCCCATCTCTGAACCACATTCTGATTCCTGGGCCCCCGGAAGCCCTCCCAGGTGACATGGGGTCCACCGCGAGCCTGCACACACTTCTCCCAAGCCTTCAGCCTCCGTGCCGGAGCCCCACGTGAAACCTGGGACCCCACTCCTCAAGAGCCAGGCATAAGAGTGGCGGACTCCCCTGAGTCACTGGGGAACTCAGGGCCCTCCTCTGGGGAAGCCTTAACCTGGCCTGAACCTGTGATAAAAGCAACTGCCCGGGCCATGGAAGGAAGCTGAGCCCAGCACAGGAGGGCACGTGGCAGGGATGCCTGGAGCTGAAGGCAGGGGGCACGGTGCCCGGGAGGCAGCCCCTCCGTGAGGCCGGGCAGGGGGAAGAGGATGGAAACACCCAGACCAGTCCTCAGGCCTCGGGGTAGGGGGTGGGAATTCCCCTTGCCAAGACCACGACAAGTCCTGGAGCCTCCTCCACCCCCATTTCAGGGGAGACAGTTCTTGTCATGCCTTTCCTTTAATTCTCCCAACTCTCTGGGGCCTAGGGGTACAAAACGCAAGCGCGGAGTCCAGGGCCCTTGGTAAAACTTTTATTTAGAAATCTTCCCGATATATCCTTATATATATACACACATCGTCACCACATGGGTTTTTGTCGCTAAAGAGTCACACGCCCACAGTGTTGGCCTCTGGGCTGTACAAAGGTCAGGGTACCTGGAGCGGTTACTCCTCTTCTGCAGAAAAATGCAGAGACCAACGCAGTTCATCACATACAGTACAACATTGACGGAAAGTGCTGGGCCCGCCCACAGAAACAATGCACTATGTACATGGGCAGGGGGCAAGCCTTCGGCAGGGGGCCCCGTACCATTGAAATCCCAAGTACGACCAGACCCACCCCAAAAGGCCGAAATAGCTGTCGGCTGACTACAGATGCTGTGCCCTTTGTTTTAGTTTTGGAAAAGGATAAAGGTTGTACCATCTTGTCATTTTCAACTACAAATAAAAGACTTAGGATTCGTCGTAAAAGATGTGATCCCCTCCAGTCGTTACATTCATCTTTGTTCTCAGAACGTCTCATAAAGCAACATTCTTTTTCGTTCTCCTCAAAATGTTTGGTTGCGGTTTTTTTTTAACTTTTCAATTTTTCCCTTCTGTACAGATATTATTCTTGGAATGTTGCCATTTCTTCATGGGGTGAGGAAGACGCGAAGGAAGGAGGAGGGTGCCGGGGAAGGGGTAGAAAGAAAAATAAAAATTGTGGATCTTCTTGCGTTCTAACAAAGACCCAAAGCCTTGCTCTTCCCTGCCCCAAGACCATTTGGGGGAGTTGCATTATATTTTACCTCGTCTGTTCATGTTCCCACCCTCGCTTCCTTTCTCACTCCTGTCACCTGGGACAGAAAGGAAGGCAATCTGGACAAATGAGGGCAGCCAGGGTAACTCAGGCCACAGTGGTTTGGAACCCGAATGACCCAAATGCTGGGTGATCAGACTGCACACTGAACTTAGCCAGGGAAAGCCCGTAGGAGGACTGATACTGGGGCCACAGGGCTCTTTATGCTCTCAAAACCCTTCTACTTCCATGACCCCATTCGATCCATACCACAGGGTACTCATGCTCTGAGAGATAACTTATCCTGCAAGTCTGGGAGAAGAGGGAACTGGAAGCTCAAGTTCCAAAAAGAATGTCTAATTCCATCTCGTAAAACCCACCTCCCTATCCACACTGTGGTGACTTTTCCCTCAAGTCAAATTTATCCAGTGGGACGTGAGCAAGGTCTCAGAACCTAGGACACGTGCCCCACCTTTAGGTGGGCGGGGGTCTTCAGAGCCTCTCCCAAGCATTGCAAAGGAACCATTCCTAATGTTCATCAAAATATGATTTTCAAGGGCTGAAATGAGATGAAGAGACAGAGTGCCACAAGGGTTAACCATGTTGCCCCCATGCCCAAGAACTGGACCTCACAACCAAAAGGAAAAGAAGGGGGAAGCAAGGACTATTCCCTGTCTGCACACAGCTGTACTCGAGGCCAGAGCATGGCACAAGCAGGCCACTGTGCTAAAATTCAAAATGTGTTTGAGGGGCTTTCCTGATAGCTGGAGTGACGGGTTCTTGCTCGACAGGGGAGGGCCACACAATCGTTTTCCCTCTGACATTAGAGGCAGAAGCTGGTGGGAAAGGGCTGGGAGTGACTTGAGGGCCTAAAGACAGAAATACAGGAGTTCTGTGCAGTTTGTCCCACAGGCGTGGAAGGCAGGTTGCAGACAGGCCTCGCCTTACAAAACCACGTCCCACCATCTGGAGTGATGCAGGCAATGAACAAGGGGGCAGTGGTCCACTCTACAAAAGGATTCTTCACTTTACAAAAAGACTTGCTGTGGCATTTCTTTAAAAGATGAAGGATAAAGATTTGATTTACAAAAATGTCATGTACAACTTTTTGAGGGGGGCACTCCTATTGCAATAAGCCAACCTCCCATACATGTGCCTAATAACTTGAAAGCTGCACAATCGAGCAGTATTTAAGATTCTGCTAAGTGAATGGCCGTATGTTTGGGTCTCAGCCAGGGCTTGGTATCTGATTGGATTCCCCATACCCCACAAGTGGGGTGGCCGCTGGGTCATTTTGAGACCTAAAGATTCCACCAATAATTCAAGTCAAGCAAAAGTCCCAAATGCGAGAAATTCACAGGACGGTTTGTGCTCAATTCGGAACACAGACCAGGCCATCAGCAGAACAGACACCCTGGAGCAGGGAGGTCCCTCAAAGCATCTAGAATGCACACCCAGGGCTACCATGTACTCAGCACCGACATGTGCCCATCAGCACACTGGCCCACCAGCATGAAGAATAATGTGTGGCTGAGAATGCAGGCAGGTAACTCTGACACCACCCGAATTTGAAGCCCGCATGCCTAAAATATATTTTGCTCAATTTTACTATCATTTTCCCAGAGCCCTTTCTCTGCCTTTGCACTAAGCCCAATGGGGCACACTCACAGCTGCAGACTCCATCCCCAAAGCCACAAGGATTAGGAAGGCAAGTCTCAGTGGGGAGAAGGCAGAGCTTTGATCCCTAGGGCAGAAGGGATGCTGGGATTTCCGCCCATCTGGCCCAGGCTGTCCACTTGCCATCTTCTTCAACCAGGCCCTGAAGAAGGCACCTCAAGCCTTGGGACTCTCTGCAGCAGCTGGTGAGCTAGATGGATCAACACGGGCCCGCGTGAAGATGGGTATCAGAAAATGGGCAGCTGTTGGGTACCTATATATTTGGACAGAAGTGGCCACAAAAGCCACCTGAGCCAGCATGGGAAGGGCTGAAGGCAAGGCAGAGGCTGCTGGATGCCTCAAGTGAGAGCTGACAACCCCAGGTTTCAGCAAAGAAAGGGCTCCCAAACTCCAGGCCAAAAGCAATGACACTTGAGCCTCTTACTTGTGAAATCTTGGGGATTTGGGAAAGGAGGAAGACCGTGCCATCTTCATAAAAAGTACCTACCACTTTGCTCCATTTTTCTGTTCTCCTACTGGGGCAGGAAACAGAAAAATCAGCCCCAGGGTCAGTCAAGGCTTCCCAAAGTTGAGGCATCAAGGAAAGCTCATCAAGTCCACTGCCCTGCTTCATTGCTGCCCATTTCCTGCCCTATCTGCCCTGAAGTCCACCACCCCAGTGCCTAAGGGTCCCTTCCTGGCTGGTCCTGGGTGGCCCTGGACCCATCACCGAGGGCCGGCTCCATCGGCGGCGGGCAGCATGGCAGGATGGAGGCTGCGGGCCGCGTGCTTGGGTGTGGGCTCCTCTGTATAGCTGTCCGGGCTGGCTGCCCCGTCCAGGGAGCTGCCACAGCTGGAGTTGGGGGAGAGCACGTCCTGCAGGAGGTCATCAGGGGGCGCGCTGCCCCCTCCCCCACCCCCACCCCCACCGGCCCCCACCACTGGGTCCTTGCCAGGTTTGGCCCGCTGGGTGCCCTCCTCCTCCTGGTCATTGAGCAGCTTGGCCAGAAAGTTGATGTACTTCATGGCCAGGCGGAGGATCTCATTCTTGCTGAGCTTCTTGTCTGGGGGATGTGTGGGGATCAGCTTGCGGAGCTCAGCGAAAGCCCCGTTCACATTCTGTTGCCGCCACCGCTCCCGGCTGTTGGTGAAGATGCGCCGCACAACTTTAGTGTGGGGACCTGGGGGGTGGCAGGACAAAAGTTAGGAGAATGGGCTGGGGATCTCCCAAGGGGAATCTGTGGGGAAAGAGAAAGGTCATTTACTGGGAAACTTGGGAAACCTAAAATGCTTTTTTTCTTTTTCTCAGAAAACTCCTACTCATCCCTCAAAACTCAGTTCCTAAGTTGCCTTCTCCCTGAGGATCTAACCAACCACCATGGTCCTACAATCCCCTTATCTCCATCCCTCTAGATTACTACTGCATGTTTCTATGCTTCTCTCCCCCTCTGGGTTGTGAGACATGTGAGGACAGGGACTATGTCATTCATTCATTCATTTATTCATTTGTGCCAAGAGGCCAGATAGCACAGTAGTTAGGAAGAGAGACTCTGAAGCCAGGCTCCTTAGTTCAATTTCTGACTATTACTCACTAGTTGAGTGACTCTGGGCAAGTTACTTCAACTCTCCGTGCCTATCTTCATCATCTGGAAGATGGAGCTATTACCACTAACTGAAGTCAAACGGTTTTTACATGGATCTAATAACACAGATAAAGTACTTAAGAAAATACTTGCCTCAGATTAAACACTTAATAAATGTTACCTATTACTATTCATTCATGAAATATTTACTAACAAAAGAATAATAGCGGGAGGCGGGTGTGGCTCAGTGGATAGAGCCCCCGTTTACCATATGGGAGGCCCAGGTTCGCGTCCCGAGGCCCCCTTGTGAGGGTACGCTGGCCTGAGCGGTGTGGTGGGCTGATGCAGCAACCTCACGGCAGGAAGCAGGTGTGGCGCAATGGATAGAGCACCCGTTTACCATATGAGAGGCCCCGGGTTCGCTTCCCGGCGCCTCCTTGTGAAGGGCAGGCCGGCTCGCTCGCGCCGTGGGCTGATGCGGCAAGACCTCACAGCAAGGGGGAGATAAGCAGACAC
>JAQZBX010088102.1:0-12784 GCA_029593785.1 Cabassous unicinctus | reverse complement strand
ACATTGATATTGTTTATGAATTCCAAAAATAGATATTGGATTATGTTTATAAACTGGTCTGTTCCTCTGGGCATATGAAATTGAATAAACTTCAGAGGTTTCACTTTTATTTGATTAAATTAAGATTAAGGATTTGACTGGGCCACATCAATAGGAGGTAGTAGGAAAAAACACATAGCAGAGGAGAGGGTTGGAGTTTTATCATGCTGAAGCCCCAGGAAGTAAAACACAGGACAAGAACACAGAGGAATAGAGATGGCTCCACAGACACGGCTGAGGCTCCAGGAAGAGAAAGCTCCTCCTAGTCTACAGCTGACTTTGTGGCGAGAATAGAGTGGCTGAATCCAGAGGAGAATGATCTCTGGGAGAGAAACAAGACTTATCCCAGCCTACAGCTGATAATGGATGAAGCTGATACCATGGAGCCTTAAAAGGAAGAGGAAGGCTTGCAGATGTTGGCAACCATATTACTCCAACAAGTGTCAATGTACTTTGGTGAGGGACGTAACTTACCCTTTATGGCCTGGTAACTTTAAGCTTCTACCCCAAATAAATAGCCTTTGAAAAACCAACAGATTTCTGGTATTTTGCACCAGCATCCCTTTGGCTGACTAATAAATCCCTTAACTGAAGAGATCTAATCAAAGATCCCCCCAACAATAAATTTACATGCATACGAATGGATTAGCCCTAAGGACATGATTTTCTATTATCCACAAAAGCTCAGACTTTTACACACCACCCTCTGGACCTCAGAAACACATGTTGTTTCCACATGCAAAATGCATTCAATCCACCACAGTATTTCAAAAGCCTTAAATCTGTTTAGTAACAGTTTTAAATACAAAGTCTCATCAAAATGAGTTATAGGCACATAGTCTTTCCTTGGTCAAAAATTCTGCTCTGACTGTGGAACTTTGAAACTTCAAAAATGAGTTAACTGCCTCCATTATACAAAGGAGGGACTTTCATGAAATAAATATTCCGAATAACAAAGGCAGAAATTGGAAAGGAAACAAGGGTCACAGTTTCCAAATAGTGCTGAAACCCTGCAAGGCATACTCCATTAGGTTTCAAAGTCTGAGAGTCACCTAGACAACCATGTTTTCTTCTCCTTGGGGCCTAATGGAGTAGCAGTCCAACACTTTCCAACAACTTTCCCAGTGGCCATGTTCTCAGCTCACACTCATCAAGCATCTGGGGCCATCAGAACTCTAGTCCCCATCCTCTGTGAACACTGGGATGACAGCCAGACTTCTATTCCCAGGACAATGTGCTCCCATCCCCCTGAAGCCTGGGAGGCAACACACTTCCAACAATGGAGCACAAGGCCCCCCTCTCCGAGCTCAGGAGCATACTCATCCTTTCTGCACATTAGGGTGAGTTCACTCTCTGAGCTCAACAATATGTCTTTAGTCTAGAACACAACTTCCATGGTACTGTCATTGAAATCATTTTTCTTCAATCTCTCCCTTTCCTGTCCCATTTAGTTCAGGCTGGCAGTGCTTCTGTTTCACACAGACCTTACAGAAAATGTTTTAGTTTTACATGCAAGAATCAAGGTGATGCAGGCTAGTTTAAGGAATGAAAAGACTAATCTCAGACCTGGAAGAAAAACACGGCTGTGAAACAGGACGCCTTGGGAACCCTCCCTGAGGGAAGAACCTGACAAGATGGTTACTGGTAGAATCTCAAGAGAATTCCCCATTTGGAACGGGATTTTGTCCAGGATCAGGGAAAAGCCCCAGATACTCTTAGGGTCCTTGCCATTGGGCCCCTCATGGGAATTGATGATTGGGGTAACCAATCAAAACAGCAAACAGCTGAGCCTCATCCCCTGAATATTAACAAGGGGCAGAGTAATTAATGGCTTATAAAGCCAGCACAGAGACTTAATCAGCCCATTTTTCCATGTTTTGCCCTTTCTCACTCTGCCTGGATCAGCACACAATTCCACCTGGGTACTTGCAATCCGTAATGGAGATTTGTAATCTGTAATGGGAATTTGTAATCTGTAAATCAGTCCTTTTTAATCTTTTTAGCCCGTTTTCCTTCTCATTCCCTGGACCAGCCAGCAAGTATAGCTGGGATTTATAATCTGTTATTTTCTTTCTCTCCCCTCATTTTCTTAAGAAACTCCTGGCCTAAACTTAACTGGCATGTTCTTAAATTCTCTTTTATAACATAATCCAAAGCCTTGAGAAAATTTTGCAACAAAGGGTTTAAGCTGTCCTGTAGTGGGACTTTATTTCCACAGATCCTTCCTAGATCACTGAGATTCAATCCTGGCATACACTAAAATGACTGGTTCCCTGTTCAGTTAAATCTTTACATGGGGTCCTATTCTCTGGGGACACATTCTCCAGAAGCTCAGAATTTTCCAAAGTATAATTTCTGATTACTTTGTCCCCAAGTGTTCAGTTCTTAGCTTATTCCTTTCTTCCCACAGTTTACTATAAACAGCAAAGAGCAGTCAGGCTGCACATTTAGTTTGGAAATTTCCTCAGCTAAATATTCAAGTTCATCATTGTAGCAGTTTGGTGTTATTGATGAATTCCAAAAAGAAATATTGGATTATGTTTGTAAACTGGTCTTTTCCTCTGGGTATGGTTAAATTATGATTAAGGCTTTGATTAGGCCACATCAGTAGGACATTGAGTCCTTGCCCCCTTGGTGAGTGGGGACTCAAAGAAAATGACATGGCAGAAGAGTTTGTTGGAGTTTTTGAGGTGGAGGCCTGGGAAGTAAGCACACGGAGCAGCTTGGTCATGAGGAAAGAGAAAAGGCCCGGGAAAGAGAAACACTCTACAGGTAGAAATAGACTACAGATGGCCTTGTAGAGATATCAGAGGAGCTAAGCCTGGAGAGAAGCAAGCCCTGGGAAGAGAGGTACCCAGGAAGCCTGAACCCTCACTGAAGTTGGCAGCCATTTTGCTCCAAAAGGTGGCAACAGACTTTGGTGAGGGAAGTACCTTACGCTTTATGGCCTGGTAACTGTAAGCTTCATCCCAAATAAATACCCTTAATGTAACACACTAATGAAAGATGCTGTTAATGTGGAAAAGTGTGTGAGGGGGCGGGGTGGGGCATATGGGTATCCCCTATATTTCATATAAAATTTATGTAACCTAAACCTCTTTAAAGTGAAAAACAATTAAAAAGAATATATTGTTAAAAAAATAAAAATAAAAAATAAAAGCCAATAGATTTCTGGTATTTTGTATCATCACCTCTTTTGGCTGACTTTCAATTCTGCCTTCCATCTAACATCTGGAGTCAATTTTGGCAAGTTTTCTGATACTTTATAACAGAGGTTCTTAACAAGGGGTCTGAGAGCTTGAACTGAAATTGAAAAAAAACATTATTCTTGTGGAGACATGTTGGTGAGGGTGTGATATATTTGCTAAATAATACAGAATGTAGTGTGGACTTAGTAAGTGGCCCATGGCTTGCACCTGACTGGCAAAAGTGTCCATGGAACAGAAAAGGTTAAGAACACCTGCTTTAAAGCAAGGCTCAACTTGTTTCCAGACTTCAATGACATATTCATTATTTCTAAGGCCATGTCAGAAGTATCTTTAGCATCCATATTTCTACTAACAATCTCTTTGAAGCAAAAGGGGCTTTTCCTAATAAAGTCTCACAAGTTTTCCCAAATTAACCCCTTATTCATTTATAGTAGCCTTCAGACATTTTGCTGATTGCTCCCCACTCGCCTGGTATCAGTTTCTGTTTTAATTTGCTGAAAGCTACTGGGAGCAATGTACCTGAAATGGGTTAGTATTTACAATGGGGATTTATTAAGTTAAAAGTTTAGAGTTCGAGGTTGTGAATTGCATCCAAATCAAGGCATCATCAGGAGATCCTTTCTACCTGATTGCAGCTGTGGGTGATGAGGAAAAAGGGAGTGTCTCCTTTTCTCTCCCTTCTCCTCTGTGCCTTGGTACTTTCAGCTTCTATTGAAATTGACATCCTCTCAAATTCTGTGTTCTGTGGTTTTCAGTTCCTGGCTTCCAGAGACTTCTTGGTCAGTCTGGGTTCCTTTCTGTCTCTGCAGCATTTTTTTTTTTTTTGTATCTGTGGCTCTTTATTACACCATTTATAAAGGACCTGAATAATCAGATTATGACTCATTCAGGATCATGCAATCTAATTAAAGAGTCTTAACTGATGTAATTTAATCAAAAGTTCCCTCCTATTATAGATTTGCATGTGCATGATGATTTTCTAATTTCAGAAAAGCTTCAAACAGCTACAAATATGAGTAGTTTAACAGGGTGACTCCTGATAAAGTGAATGTATTGATGGGGAAGTAATGTGATCATCTGAATTGGATTAATGACATATGGACTACAATGATATAGTGGAGACTTTGAAACCTTAGATTCTGCTGAATCTTCTCTGCCAGATAAACCTGTAATGGTCTGCCCTGAGGAATCAACCACCCAATCTCTAGTCTGCCCTGAGGAAACAGCTGTCCTGCATTCCTCTAAAGAGATTAATTCTGCTGTGTATGATGAACCTGTAACTGCCCCCTCTGAGGAGTTAGCCATCACATATCCAACTGAAGAGTTTAACCCATTTCACCAGATTAAAATTTAATGGAATTCCCAGAGGTATTTGACTTCCAAGGCACTGCTAATTTCTCTCATGGCCCATACCCACCACCCATCTTTTTTCCATACCTATAACTACACTGAAGTGCCAAAACCCCGAAAGATGAGGCATGAATGATCCCCTATGAGGAAGAGTGATAGACTAAAAGAACTGCATGACTTTTCTAATTTACACAGACATAAATCAAGGGAATATGTGTCTTGGATATTAAGGGTTTGAAATAATGGTGGAAGGAACATAAAGTTAGATCAGGCTAAATTTATTCTTATGGGCTGACTAAACACAACTACTGGATTCAATTTTGTGGCTCAAGGGTTTTGAAAGGCTCTCATAGGTGCCCCAATCCTGGACCAGTGGCCTACTTTACCTGAAGTCAAAATGTCCAAAGTGCCCTTGTATAAAGTAGATGATGGAATCCAAAGGCTTGGAGAGAGTGTAATCCTAGAGTGAATTTATCATGTGAGATCTCCTTACTGGCATGTGAGGACATGAAGGATACAAAAATGATGACTACCCCCATCACTCCATTCCAGACAACTATTTGGTCTGTACAAAAAAAAAAGGCAGATATTGGAGGATGATGGTGGTTTGTAGTAAACTTAAATAGCTGGTGACTCCAACTACAGCTGCTGTTTCCGATTTGGTATCATTGCTTGAGCAAAATCAACAATTCCCCTGGTATCTCATGTGCAGCTATTGATCTGGCACCTCATTTTTTCCCAATCCTTTATTAGTTAACCAAAGTGGTGCTAATGTAAAGTATCAGAAATCTGTTGGTTTTTATAAAGGGTATTTATTAAGGGTAGAAGATTACAGTCACAAGCCCCTAAGGAGTCCAACTCAAGGTTACTTATTTACCAAAATCTGTTGACACGTGTTGAAGCAAGATGTCTGGTGACAGCTGTGAGGGTTCAGCCTTCAGCCTTCCTCTTCCTTCTTAAGGGTCTGTGATCCTAGCTTATTCCTATCTTAGCTGCAGGTGGGCATAAGGCTTGTCTCTCTCCCCAGGTCTCTTTTCTTTCCAGGCTTAGCTACACTGTTCTCTTCACAAGGTCAGTGCAGACTATCAGGCTCATTCTCTTCCTGGGGCCTCTGCTGTGTCTAATGAGCTGTCTCTGTGTAGCAGTTTGATACTGTTTATGAGTTCCAAAAATCAATATTGGATTATGTTTGTAAACTCATCTGTCCCTCTGGGCATATTAGATTATATTGAATTCAGAGGTTTCACTTTTCCTTGGTTAAATAATGATGAAGGTTTTGATTGGGCCATGTCAGTAGCACATGCATCCCTACCTTCCTGGTGGGTGGGGACTCACAAAGAATAGATATGGTAGAGAACAGAGTAGGGTTTTTGTTTATTAGAGCCCAGGAAGTAAGCACACAGAGGAGCAGAGAGAAGGCTTGATTATACACAGCAGAAACCCCAGGAAGAGAGACAAGCTGTTCACCTGATAGCCTATAGCTGGCCTTGTGGAGATTACAGAGCAGGTGAGCCCAGAGAGAAATGAGCCCCAGGAAGAGAGGAACACAGGAAGCCTGAACCCTTGCAGATATTGACAACTATCTTGCTCCAACACATGGCAATAGACTTTGGTGGAGGAGAAAACTTGTGCTTAATGGCCTGGTAACTGTAAGCTTCATCCCAAATAATTACCCTTTATAAAAACCAACCAATTTATAGTATTTTGCATTAACACCTCTTAGGCTTACTAATACTACACTCTGTGTTCTTCTCTCTGTGTTTACTTTTGTGTGATCATGTGTTTTATCCCCAAGGGGGACAGGACTTGGCACTGAGTCATACTCTAATAACATGGTTAGGTCAGAGCCCTAACTTAACATAATTTAATCAGACATCTCAGCTGAAGCTAATACAATCAAAGGGTTATCACCCCAGAGGAACAGACCAGTTTACAAACATAATCTCTATCTCCTTTTTGGAAATCTTATATAATATCAATCTACCACAATACCTTTTAATAAAGGCCAAGAGAAATAGTTTGCCTTCAACTGGCAAACCCAGCAGTACACCTTCATGTCCTGCTTCAGGGACATATCTCTCTTCAGTCCTATGATTTAATTTAGTCTTCAGAGAAATTGTGTGACTTTCTCTTCCACAAGGCCTCACACTTGTCCATTCAATTGATAACATTTTGATGATTGGACCTAGTAAACATAAAGTAGCAACTAGTATATAAATATTGTGTGCCAGGTGTTGGGAGATATGTCCAACAAAACTTCAGGGTCCTTCCATCTTAGTAAATTTCTTGGCATTCAGTAGTATATGCATGTCAAGATATTCCTTTAAAGGTAAAGAATAATCTCTTGTAACTGATGTCTCCTATAAATAAATAAAAGAGGCACAATACCTAGTTAGCTTTTTTGGATTCTGGAGTAAACATATTCTTCATTTGGGCATCTGTGTTGTGTTGATTCTTTTTGGATGTCAGAAAGTTGCGTTCTTTAATTGAACCTATGTTGATCCTTTGATTAGATTAGATCTGGTAAGGGATGTTTGATTAGATTGCTTCAGTGGGGCATGAGCTAGTGTGGGATTTGTCCTCTCATTAGAGTTATTTTTAAAGGGAGGAATATAAATGAAAACACCAAAAAAGATGCACAGAGTGATGCCTCCAGATATTGACATCAACAAACTCTGGAAAGTGAAGTTTCACAGATGCAACAATCAAAATCTGAAGGCAACAAGCCCATTTTTTTCATTGTATAGTTTGTAATTTTTTGTTGAGTTTTATGACAAGTGTTTCTTTATGCTCAGGGATTCCATGGCTTAGAAATTTGGGTAGTCATTAGTGAGGATGGCACTTCTCTGTTCTATGATGTCTGGAGTCACAGGAGGGTGACTTTAATGATTGAGGCTGGAACACCTACACTTAGGGAATTCACTTCCAGAAGGCTCCTATACTCACAGTTCTGACACCTGGGTTTGGATAACCTGAATGCTGATGCAACTGGGATTTTTAGCAGTGTATCCAATGAGGCTGTTGCATGGTTTGGGCTTCTCCTAGCATACTGGGTTCTGAGTAGGAGCATCTCAGCGAGGAGCCTCAGGAAAGGGAGTTCCCTGATAACACCAGCAGCAGTTGCATGGCTTTATCTGACCCAGCCTGAAATGTCAGTGTCAGTTCCATCATACTTTAATGTTTCCAACAGATGTAAGCCCACCTGGATTCAAGGGGAGGCAACAAGGCTCCACCTCTTGTTGGGAAAAGTGACAATGTCACACACTCTAATAGCATATGGGAGGACTGAAGGAGCTGCAGCCATCACTGGAAAATACAATCTGCCATACTTGCATATTATTATCACTTTGATTCCATTTCCCAAATATGCATGGCCATATATGTATATGGCATACTCAAGTACCACATGTAAAATTATGCACAAATGTGCTGAAATCTGCTCGAATGTTCCTATGCTGGTACCTGGAAATTGGCAACTGCTTATATCATATATGCATTACTTATGAAGGAAATTCTTATTCAATTATATTATGACAGCTGCTTTCTTGAGCATGTTAACAAGTTTACAGCAAAATTATAGTATTAAAGATGAAATTTAGAAGCAATTGTCTTGTTCAGACAGAAAGTGATGAGATAGCATTTAAAGAAAAAATAAAGGGCATGGGTTGTCATAAGAGAAAACTATGTATTTTTAAACATTAGAATGAAATTAAGGCAAAATATAAAATATTTAAGTAATATTAGCTTCTATATGTACTGTGAACTGATGTTACATTAAAAAAAAACTCTTCCCAGAAAAATAACAAAAAACTTCCTGCTACAAAATGCATTCCTATTGATGTCTCTTTTATCCAAAACATGAAGATTTTCTTTGGTAAACACTGGAATCTCTGTGCAGGGCAATTTGCTTTGCCTAGACTGATTTTCCCTGTTTACGACATGAGTTTTTTAAAAAAATAAAATATGTAACATACATGAAATGTGGATAAATGTACCAAATTCTACCAAGATATGTACTTTATTTTTACTATATAAAAATGCCTTCCACATTAGGAAAATTTCTGCTCATCACTTGTAGATCATTAGAATACATGCACGTGCTTATTTATAATATAAATATATAATATATTTTATAAAGTAGACAACTAAAATATATTCATTAAGGTTAAATAACTCACATTTAGACAACTGTATACAGTGGCATGGTACCTATAATTAACCTATTAAAGTATTAGGAGTAACATAAGTAAACAATTAAAGCTGTAATTCAATTATGCACACAAATAACACCTAACCATTTTAAATAAATGCAAAGTAATAAAAATATTCTCTTGCAGGAACTTTTACTACTCTTAGTTCTAGATATCTTTGTTCATTTTTAAAATCATGTAGATGTCTACATTACTTGAAATAACATTTTTCTTCTAGATCTAAATTGTAAATTATCCAAAAAAGTCTCTGACATGGTACTGATTCATTTCATCTGATGGAGTCAAAAGTCAATTGGTTTGGGGAGTGAATGTGGCTCAAGCAGTTAAGCATGTACTCCCCACATGGGAGGTCCTGGGTTCCATTCTCTGTGCCTTAAAAACAAAACAAAACAAAAGAAAAAAACAACAACAAGCAATCAAATGAAACAATCAACTCAGGGGAGCCGATGTAGCTCAGTGTTTGAGCACCATCATCCCACGTACGAGATGTCTCAAAAAAAAAAAATCAATTGGTCTTACAGTTTTGCATCTATACTTTATTAAAGTGTTTACCCTGTTATAATATTTTAGCTAATATATTTGTTCCAACATTGGACTTTTCACTGAGGATAGAGTTCATTCTGAACATCTTTCCATACCTAGTATTTACCACTGTAAATCAGAATATCCTACAAAAAATGTACATTCATTTAAATGTGTCAATTGGTTGAATAAAGAAAAGAATGAATGTTAATTCACTTCTGAAAAATTACAACCATATTTACGAAAGTTTTTTTTAACAAAATTGACTACATTCAGTTAGTTGTTATGACTTGTAATAGTTAATCTGATGTGTTAACCTGGTTAGATTATGATGGCCAGTGATTTAGCCAAATACCAGCCTGGTTGTTACCATGGAAGTATTTCCTAGATGGGGTTAGCATTTGTATTTAGCTGACTCTAAGTAAAAGAGGTGACTCAAAGAAATGTAGGTGGTCCTCATCTAATCAGTTGGAAGTCTTGAAAATGAGATCTGATGGTTTCAAGAATCAGAAAGAATTCTACCTCAAGACCACACCTCCCATTCCTCATTGGCCTCCCCAAAAGAATCTGACTAAAGACTTCAACAACATTTCTCCAGATTTCCAACCCCTGGCCTGCTCTATGTAATTCAAACTTGCCAGAAAGAAAGAGACTAGAAAATGAGGGACATTATAAGCATATAGCTTTAATGAGAATTCCTCTTAAATATGCCTATGTTCATTTATTCACAGCTTATTTTTTACCTTTTAAAATATAATTTATAACATAAAGAAAAATTGGAAAACTAATATAGTGAATTGCCATCTTCCTTTAATATTGACTGACTTCTTTGTGTACATGCACATACACACAAACACATGCACACGAGGCTGCAAACAAAAAACGGTAAAGCAGAGAGAAAGGGAGAAGGGGGAGGAGGAGGGGAAGAAGAAGAGAAAGAAAAGGGAAGAGGAGGTGTAACAGGGAGGCATTTTTGGGATATAGGATTTGACCTGCATGACATTGCAAAGATGGATACAGGCTGTATTAGTCAGCCAAAGGGGTGCTAATGTGAAATACCAAAAATGGATTGGTCTTTACAAAGGCTATTTCTTTGGGGTAGACGTCCACAGATATCAGGCCATAACGCGTTATGTTTCTTCTCTCACCACAGTCCACTGCCACGTGTTAGAGCAAGACAGCTGCCGGCGTTTTGCCAGGGTTCAGGCTTCTGGGGCTCCTCTCTTCCCGAGGCTGCATTTCTCTCCAGGCTTAGCTCCCGCTTCCTCCACAAGGTCAGCCACAGACGGTCAGGCAAATGGCTTGCTTCTCTTCTCCTGGGGCCTTCTTTCCAACATCAAAACTGCTTCTCAAAAGACTGCTTCTTCTGTCCTTTGCCTTGCCTTTTATATTCGATTCCCCACCCACCAAGGGGTGGGGCTCAATGCCCTACTCACTTGGCCCAGTCAATGCCCTAATCATAACTTAATCATGCCCAGATTAACAGATCAGATTACAAGCATGATCCAATTATATTTTTGGAATTCATAATTACATCAAATTCCCCAATGGTTACATTCCACCCTCTGAATTCCAAAAATACATTTACAATTCTCAAAAAAACTTAAATCAGTAACAATTCAAGTACAAAATCATATCATAGGCATTTTAAAGAAATACATTTTGTCTTCAGGCAAAATTCCATCTGCTGTGGACCTCTGAAACTTACAAAACCATTTAACTGCTTCCAACACACAAATGGAAAGACAAAGGATAAACATTTTCAATATCATAAGAAGAAATTGGGATGTGAAACATGAGTCATGAATCCTCTACAGTTCAGTAAACCTGCAGGGCATCCTCCATTCAATTTCAAACTCTGTGAGTCATTCTTAAAACGTTGGTCTCTTCTCCTTGGGGCCACATGGGGACCCACCCTCTCCACAGGCTTGCTCAGTGGCCACTTTATTGGTTCCACACTCTTCAAGCATTTGGGTGTTGACCAACCTCCAGACCTCACACTCCAAGGGTGTTGGGGTGATTGCCACACCTTACCCAATATTTGGGTTAGAGTCTTAGCCCCCCTAGTACAGTGAGGTGAAGACAACATTCCCCCTAACCTTTGGCTTACAGGTTCAACCCTCTCAGAGCAATGGGTTGACCACCTGGCCTTCTCTAACCTTTGGCATACAGGTTCAACACTCTCAGAGCAATGGGTTGACCACCTGGCCTTCTCTAATCCGTGGGGGACAGGTATAGCCCTCTCAGACCTATGGGGTGCAGACCTTAACCACCCTAATCTTTGAGGAATGTGCTCCACCCTCCCTGCACTCTGGGGTGACAAAACTCTCCCAGAACATCGGGTGGGGACATGCACCCTCTTCAACTGCTGGGGAAAACTCACCCTCTCTGCACCATGGGGCATCAAAACTTTCTCAGAACATCGGGTAGGAACATCCACCCTCTTCAACTGCAGGGGCAAACTCACCCTCTCTGTACAAATGGGTGGGGCTCCTCTCTTGGCCCAAGGAGATGTTTTAATCCCAGATCTCTGCTTCCACGGTTATCTTCTTAAAGTTGATTCTCCTTCAATCTCTCCTTTCCATGTCCTCTTTTGTCCAAGCTGACAGTGGTTTTGTTCATACAGCTCTCTCAAAATCTTTGTTGGTTTAGCATGCAGGAAGCAGGGATCCAAGCCATCAGACAGTAAGACTTTCCATAAATCTTTCCTAGATAACTGCATCTTCAATTCTGAGTTACGAGTTCCAAGTTTAGTAAAGTGTTCAAATAGGGCATTTTCATCTGGGAATTTGATTTCCAGAAACTTGGAAGTTCAGAATCAGTTTTTGTTTTCTTTATCCCCAAAAGTTCAGTCCTTAGTGTATTTCGCTCATCTAGTATTTTGCTATAAGCTGCAAGGAGAAGCCAAGCCACATTCTCCAAGTTTACCTTGGAAAGTTCTTCAGCTAAATGCTCCGGTTCGCCATTTTCAAATTCTGTCTTCCATATAACACCAGGAGTTAATCTTTTTAAGTTCTCTGCAACTTTAAAACATGGATAGCCTTCCCTCCAGTTTCCAATAGTAGTTTCTTCATTTACTTCTGACTCATCATAGAAAGTCTCCTTAGTGTCCATATTACTATCAACAGTCTCTTCAAAGTGATCTAGGCCTTTTCCATCAAGCATTTCACAACTCCTCCAAAAAATACCTCTTACCCATTTATAAAACCGTTCCAACATTTTTGTAATTAAAAAAGCACTTCCCCACTCCTCGGTACCAAATTCTGTATTAGTCAGCCAAAGGGGTGCTAATGTGAAATACCAAAAATGGATTAGTCTTAATAAAGGGTCTTTATTTGGGGTAGAAGTCCACAGATATCAGGCCATAAAGCATTATGTTTCTTCTCTCACCACAGTTCATTGCCACGTGTTAGAGCAAGACAGCTGCCGGCGTTTGCCAGGGTTCAGGCTTCT
>JAQZBX010088100.1:0-12786 GCA_029593785.1 Cabassous unicinctus | reverse complement strand
GCATATTCTTAATTTCATCTATTTTAACTTTAGTCACATGAGATATGTTATTTTTATTCCATGCGTTCATATTCTTCTTTATGCTCACCCAAGGTCTTCTATTTTTTATATAATAAACATTATTTTAATGAGTTTTTAGATTAAAGAAAAGTTACATAAAAAATATGAAGATTCCCATACACCACACCCCTTCCCCCTCCCTATCTTCCCCTATTAATAACACCTTGCAGTAGTGGGATATATTTGTTAGAATTGATGAATAAATATTGAAGCATTGCTACTAACCAAGGTTTATAGTTCACATTGTAGTTTGTACTTAATTCTAATGCCATAAAAATGCCCAATGTTCCACCTCTCATTCCGTTCCCCTCCCCTCAGAATCTCTAGTAGCCACTATCATTATGGCAAGTGTTACATGTTCTTCCATGGCTAATATATTAACAAGTGTATGGGAGGAGTGAAGATAGAATGGGTACACACTACAAATGATGGTAGCCTACACAGTAGCAGCTCCAGGGAGAAGAGTGTGGGGAACTGATCAAGAATCTCCCACAACTACCCGTCCAGGAAGAGAGAAAACCTGGGTCAGTAAGGGGATGGACTGACAAGAAACTAACAGCTCAGCATAGGGGAGGCCTGAAGAGGCAACCTGAATATCATCAGAAGCTCAACTGGCTGAGGAAAAAGAGAGCAGGCAGAAGTGGCCTATAGGCTTTCAAAAGCCTTCAGAAGCCTAACCTAACCTATAGAGCTGGCACAGCTCGGTAGTTAAACTCTGATTTACATATACGAAGACACAGGTTCAATATCAGATACTTCCCATAAAAAAATGCCTAACTGACCTGAGTGATAAGAGGGGTAAGGAGAGGCACCCCAGGAGCTGCAGGAAGCAGGAGTTGAAGGACAAGCAGCCTCAGGACAGGAAGTAAGACTGAGAATTTTTTAGGCTACTTGATTTATGTTTTTATTATTGTATTCTTTCTTTCTATTTTTGTTTTTCCACATATATTTTAAAAGATGCTTAGATTACATAGATGTTACACAAAAATTAAAGGGATTCCCATGATTTCTACCTCCCATACCTCCCATAACATCTCACATAAACCTCTTTCATTAGTGTGGCACATCACCTGCAATGGATATATACATCCTGGGGCTTTGCCACTAAGCACAGAACACAGTTCACATCATAGGCCACACTCTCTCCCACTCAGTTCTGCATGGTATATGCTGCTCTAAAATGGACCATATCTGTCACCACAACGTCACTCAGGACAAACCCCAAGTCCTGAAAAAGCCCCTGTATTACAACTGCCATTTCCTTCCCTGCCCCAAAAGCACCTAGTGGCCACTGGCTTCACCTCACTGTTATAATTTCTTCCATTGCTTGAATCCCAATATATCTACAACAGAATACCAGTGAGTCCACTCTAGTCCATAGCTCTTCCCCCAATTTCTTTATATTTTTCTCTGCACCCTGGTATCTTGCCTGGGGAAAGCAGGCTGAAATGTGATTGGTGAGCAATGGCAGCCTGAGACATTTGCTAGTGATGTGAAAGGGAAGACTGTTTTTTTTTCTGGTTGTTTTTTGTTGTTGGAGTTGCTTTTTTTCCTTCTTTATTCTCTTTTCACCTTACTTTATTTCTTTTTGTTTTTTCATTTTTTCCCTCCTTTGTTGCTTTTCCATTGTTCCACCTTCTATTCTTTGTTATTCATTTTCCTTCTGCTCATATTCCTTGATTTTATTCTATTTTTTTCTGTTTCTTTCTTTTCTCCTCCACATTTTAAATTCTTAATCCTTTTTGCTATTTACGATTTTTTTTCATATTAATAATTTATTTTTTTCTTTTTTTCCTCGTTCTGTTATGGCTTATTCTCCAACTTTTTCTTTTTTAAATTCTTTTTCTCATCTTTCCTTCAATTTCTATGATCTCAATATTAGTTTGAGGGGACTTGGACAATTACAAGGATATAGCATAAGTGGAACCAAGTGCCAAAGAGGAATATTAACACAAAACAAACCAAAATAAAACCCTAGAGCAGAAAGAGAAGCTAACCATCTTAATAAGGTCATCAAGATAAAAAGATGCCTAGACACAAGCAAAAAATTACATGACATAAAATGAAAGAGGAAGGCATAGTCCAGTCTAATGAAAAAATTAATGGGAGATGGAAATGCATAACATGGAACAAGTAATCAAGGATGGCCAAAAAATATCAAGAATCAACCTAATGTATTGAAGGAAAAGACAAAGGATATTAAGATTACACTAGTGGATGAATTTGGCACCCTGTCAGTGGGCATTACCTTGGAATATATGATAACCTATCCCCCAATCGTTCGGAGTTGGAATCATTTATAATTTTCATACACATGGTTCTTATGCCCATTTTATCTGAAGGTATAATTAGCAATGTACCCTTTAAATATATGTCCTAGAGACTTAAATATTCCAGATACTCATATGCCAGTTGAGCCTTGAATCTCAGCAGAGTTGTAACTAATACATACCATCCAGTTCATTAGACTCACCCAGTACAAGTAACAAAAGAATGATAATGACCAATGCCCATCACAATAAACAGAGTGTATCTACAATATCAAGTAAGACAGTTCCATCATCTGCCCCCCTGGGATCTAAGTCCCCTCACAATCAGACGTAGAAGGAAAGCAGATTTTGGAATCACCATCCCAAAATCCTCAAGATTGAGGAATGGACAAACATAAGGGGGAATGCAACTACGGTATAATGTGGACTTATTATAATAGCAATGGAAGAAATTGTATTTTGATATTAAGAAAGTGCTCACCAGAGCTTCTGAGGGAATGGAGAGGAAAGAATAAGAGTAACATTGGGAATTTTAAAGACATTGGAATTGTTTTGCATAACATTGCAATGTTGGAAACAGACCTTTACACATTTTGTCTATACCTATACAATTGTGAAGTGTCAATGGTAGACTGTGGTTAGTACCAATACTTAAAAATGAGTTCATACATTGTAACAAATATACCACACTAATGAAAGATGTTGTTAATGGGTAAAATGTAGGAGAAGGAGGGAGGGAGTTATGTGGGTATCTTCTATATTTTATGTAGCACTTGTGCAATCTAAAGTTTCTTTAAAAATAAATATATTAAAAATAAGAAGACATGGAGGAACATGCAGAAGAAATTACAAACATACACAAAAAGATAACAGATCTGATTGTATGAATAGGGCAATGAAATACGTTAGAAATACGTTGGATGAACATAACCACAGATGAGAGAATTCATGAGGTTGAAGATAGTATGCCAGAGAGCACATAGATGGAACAGATAGTTTAAAAGGTAGAACAAATTCAGCAGGGTCTCAGGGAATAGAATGACAACATGAAGCACACAAACATATGCATTAAAGGCATCCCAGAGGAAGAAGATAAGCTATAGGAGGCAGAAGGAGTGTTGGAGGAAATAATGGCTGAAAATTTCCCAACTCTTTTGAGGGACATGGTGTACAAGTCCAGGAAGCACAGGACACTCCAAACAGTATAAATCCTAACAGGCCTACACCAAGTTAAATATTTCTCAGTGAATGGAGCATTGTAGATCTTCCATGAGTAGCATGGCTCAAAATAATGAGGACCAGAAATCAGCATTTAGAATTCATCTGATATTACATATTTTTAAGCAACTCATTCCTTGCATCTTTCTTTGGGGTTTTCTTGCTCTGCTCCCTACTATTTATAGTGATATCTTTGGTCTCCTTTTCTACTTCCTAATTGGTAATTTTAAGTTTGGTGAATTGAACTTGAACTAATTTCAGACATTTATATTAATGACTTGGGTTTTATTAAAAATGAACATTATTTCACACATTTAATATATGTCATCAGAGCTTATTGCTTCTATGCCTATTTGCAAATGCTCTCCTGCAAACTCATTAACAGAGATGATTTTCTAGGGTTATGTCAATGAAATCAGTCACAAGATTTTCCCACTTTTCATCTCATTCATTTTTTTTTCAGTTCTTTCAAATGTCCTGAATTTTTCATCTCATCCCAGTGTGGATTTCTTGAATTTCAAACTTCACCTATTAATTTAAGTTCAATACCTAGTATAGTCCTTGGAATGGGGTTTATGTTCAGTATATATTTGTTGAGTGGCATGACCAGGATGGATAAGTATGCAGTGGTGTCTGCACCACAGAAATACAAACATTGATTAATAAAAGATTTTCAAGAAGAAAAGCAGTTCAACTCTATTGAATAATAAAATCCAAGACACTCCCTGTGTGACAAAATGGTTAAAAATTTTATATACATTGTCTCATTGAATTCTTACAGTACCTCTTTTATCCAACAACTTTAATTTTCCACTAGTTAAACATGAGGGTGTATGAGCTTACAGGAACAAGGTAACTAGTTCAAGGTCACAATTTTGATGAAGAGAGAGAAGGTCAAACTCATGCTGTCTAAATTGAAGCCAGTGTCTTAAGCATCATTATATTGACAATGTCTTATAATAATAACAGTTAAACCTCAAAGAAAACAGGAGTATTTCTGATTTAAAACTTCCATTTGAAATCTGTTCTTCAATCAAGAAATGCTCTTCCCTGGAGGTGTCAATCTCACAAGTAGATCAAACATTAGAATAATACCTCTCAGTACAAGCCCTTTCCTTGGATAAGCCACTTTCCTTTGACAATTCTTCCATTGACAAGTTTTCTGTTCTACCTCAGCCTCACCAGAACTTGATGTTTTTTTATTTTATTTTACAAACTGGTGGTTGGAAAATTTGGTTTCCTTAATTATTTCATTTCTCTTTCTTTGATTGTTAGTGAAGATGGACATATTCTTGGGTTTATGATATTTGTATTAATTCTTTCTACGTTGTTGGTTTATAACCCTTAATTATTTTCTTGAGAATTTTTTCTCATTGAATTAACAGACCTATTGATATATCTACATTGCTATGTGTTGTGTCATAATGCCTAACATATCCTAAATATAGCCCCTAATTTTTCATTTGTATTTTATTTACTTCATGATGCTTTTGACATGCAAGTTTACTGTATTTGTGTTGATCAATTATGTTCTAAATCGTATTCCTTTGTAGTTCTTTTACCCAGGTTTATCTATATATACTTTTAGAAGTCTTAAGTGATTTGACGTCTTTCTCCAATTTCAAATAACTACAGCAATTGGTGATAATATTTGTATTTTATATAAGTTATTAGATAAACGTGTATTTTCCTAATTTAAATAATTTTAAAGATAGACTCATGGACATGCTATTAAGCACAAAATCCAAACACAAAGGAATGCACATATTGCAATTCTTTTTTAAAGTTTTAAAAATGCATAAATAGTCTAAACTGTGAGATGTCTGGATAGTGCTTACCCTGTTGGTACTAGTGTGGCCTGAAACTGGAAGAAAATATGTTTTGTGGGGTGGGACAGCTTTTTATGTCATGAATTTGATTTTAGTCTGGTTCTGGAGTAGGTTCATAATTTGAAAATTCATTATGTTTGTGATATGGTACTTTTCATATTATGATAAACATCAATAAAATGATTTATGGCACATGTGAGACACTTCCCTTTTACTACACCCTTAATTCTTCTCCTACTTTTCCTACCTGGGGTATGGAATCAGTGTCTGGAGTTGCATCAGCTATCCTGTTACCATGAGGATGCCAACCACACATTGAAGAAGCTGGGGTAAAATGCAAAGAGAACTTAGTCCGTAATAACAACATTGAGCTGCTGTGCTAGCTTTGAATACCTAACCTTAGACCTCTGATGTATATATTAATAAACCCTTAGTTTCCTTAAGTCACCATTTTAGTTCAGCTACCTATTAGTTCAGTTCAATGCCATCATTAAGTAGATATTTTATTCATGAAATATTTTAGAATATTTGCAAAATTCACTAGTGAAAAAGCTGCTAGGGTATTGAAATGGTTACATTTCATGTGCACATTATAATAATAAGGCCAAATATATTGCATTTTGCACTTGATGACTAATGCACACAAGTAATGTTTTTCAAATCAGAAGACATCCAGAGGAGAGCAATGAAAACAGAAAAAATCTACATTCAATGAAGAAACAACCTAACAACAACAAAAATCTTTTTGTGCATAGGTGAAGACTTAGGAGTCATCGTACATAGGTTTGTCTGCAAAAGATGCTGGCAAAGCCACTTCATCATTGCCTCCTGGTAACCTTGGAATTCCCAGTGACTGACATCTTTCAAACCCTCACATTCAGGGCAGGATCACATACTGCCAAGTAAATGGACCTAATGTCTCAAAGCTCTTTCCTAATAACAAATCCTTCATCTTTGTAATCTATTTTGAGTTCAAATAGGAACTCCACCCAGCAGTACATTCTGAACTCCTGGAATGAAGGATGTAACTTCCCTCTGCCCCCAACAATTCCCAAGACCAGGTTGGAAACCTTAGGAATAAGTTAAAGACAGCAACTTAGTTAAAAGATTAATCACTAACTATACCATGACTTTCATTTATACCAGTTGTTACAAGGGACCATGTTGACTAGGTCCCTCTTACCTAAACTGGTAAATCACATGCATCTAAGAGACAAGAAGGTGGTGTTTTCCATTGCCTGTACAATTAGATGTCAGTGATGGATGCTGAGCTAAGCACCCCTGTAATGTGTGTGCACGGTGCTGATGTATATAGCAGCAAAATGAATGTCTCCTGCATTTTTAAGATAATGTGATGCTAACAAATCCCATCATAATTTATGCTCACTCCTCCAAGTATTTCCAGGTTTCAGCAGCCACAGATTTACCTGGGAATGTCCCAGAAATTCACGTTTTAGCACATGAACCCTGACCTACTAGATCCTTATTTGCATTTTAACAAAATTCCAAGGTGATGTCTTTAGACAGTCAAGTTTTACATCCAATGATCAAACTGATCCAACAGTGAGCAAGGTGAAAATTATTCAGGAGGATAGATGCAAAAAGACATTTTGGAAAAATGAAAATACACTTAGATATGATTATGATGTGGCATTCTAAATGATTTCAACATGTAAAAGACATACAAAACTGCTTGGCTATTAAAATCTCACTTGTGAAGAGAAGGGTTATGAGGGCTAAAATACCTAAAAAGTTTTTGGTAAGGGACAATTATACTAGAAAGTTTGAGAAAACCAGAGATAGTGACGGAGGTGAAGTATGTTCCAGAATAGAGAGGAGAAGCCCATTTACTAAGTATGCTGTACCATGTCAGTCTCCAGCTGTGGGTGGGGATTCTGCCTTCCATTCTCCATGTACTCTAGATCTGTACTATTCTCATTCAGGAAATCAATGCCAAATATTCTCTTCCTCACAGCTAGAACCTCCCAATCCCCAGTGTTGTCTTTATTTTGTCCACAATTGCCAGCATACCCTCTCTTTCCCATCATACACACACAATCGCTAAAACATGCTCCAAGATTTAAAGAAATACTATTGGTGATAACCCTAAAAGGGAAAACCATCAAATTCTCACCAACAATAAAATGGACAGCTAAAGTGATATATACTACACATGAATGAGTGTGATTGGTCTACAAAAACATACCACAATATGTATGCAGAGTTGGCACAAATTTTCCACATATTGGGGAGTGAATCCTGTCTCCCAAAATAAAATGTTGTGGGAGGATTGTGGAAAGATGGCATCAAACTGATTTACAGCTCAATGTTCTCACAAAAACAACGGAGAAAGAGCCAAATACTGCCCTAGGGACCTACTTTGGCGGGCGGTCAACATACCAGGACACTGCTACACAGCTCCCAGGAGTGTGAAGAACAATGATCCAACAAACATGAGTTACCCAGCCCCCTCATAGGCTGGGAAGGGTTCCACTCACCCACCGCCAAGATATTAAGCTAAGGTAAAACCTCTGGCTTACTGCAGCTAACTGAGAGGGGAACAGACATCATCTTCCCTGTCAGCTATTTCAAGGGAAATGTGAGGGGCAGTTGAGGGTCTTTACTTCTGTCAATTTGGCCAGCAGAACCTGCTTTGAATTTTTGCTCTGGAGATACAACACAGGAACACAGAAAAGCCCAGAATGAAACACCTCAATGGAAAGATGCATGGCACATTCCATCTGCTGGCTTAGTGGAAATTGCAGGAACTTCAGTTCTCTCAGTACCTTTAACTCTGGGAGAAAATGTGCACCCCACTGGTGAGTCCATGGTCCCATTTTAATATCTTAAGCTAGGCAAATTTAAAGACTTAGAATAAGTTGAAGCAAATTGGAAAGAGGAACTGTGGAAAAAATAATGCTAGGCAAGAGAAAGTAATTGGCCATCACAGTACATTTACCAATTCAGTTACCTAGAGAGTGGCAAAAATTACAAGCCATACTAGGAAACAGTAATAGATGGCCCAGCCAAAAGAACTAACCAAATATCCTGAAGAGACACAGATTTAAGGCAATTAATCACTGATAATCACTCAATTCTCCCAAATCACTTCAAAGAATTTGAAGAAAATTTGGCAAAAAATGAAAAGTATTAGGAAAGAATAAGTACAGATTAGAGGAGAAATAAATGAAATTGAGAACAAAAAAACAACAACAAAACAATAGAGAGAATCAGCAAAATCAAAAGTTGCTTCTTTGAGAATATCAACAAAATATTTTTAAAAAGACCTTAGATGAACTGAGAAAGTAAAAAAAGAGAGAAGATGCAGATAAAATTAGAAATGAGATGGGGGACATTACCACTGACCCTTCAGATATAAGAGAGATCATAAGAGGATACTATGAAAAACTGTATGCCAAAAACTAGACAATGTAGAGGAGACAGAAATTTTTTTAGAAACATATTAACCACCTGCACTGACCCTAGAAGAAATAGAAGACCTCAACAAAAAAATCACAAGTGAAAAGATTGAAGCAATCATGAAAAACCTCCCAAAGATGAAAAGCTTAGGACCAAATGTCTTAACAGAAAATTTTAAAAAATCATTCAAAGATGATTTATGCCTATCTTCCTCAAGCTCTTCCAAAATATTGAACAGAAAAGAATGCTAACAAACACATTCTATGAAGCCAACATCACCTTGATGCCAAAACCAGATAAAAATACTATTAAAATGAATATTACAGACCAATATATCTCTAAGGAATATCAATTTAAAATCTATCAAGAAAATACTTGCAAAAAGAATCTAAAAGCACATTTAAAAATTATGTGCCAAAATCAAGTGGGTGTTATTTCAATTTTGAAAAAGTGATTCAACATAAGAAAATTGATTACTACAATAAACCACATTGGTAAATTGAAGGATAAAAACACACATGATTCTGCCAATTGTTGCAGAAAAGGCATTTGACAAAATGCCCTTTTTACCCTTTATTGGTAAAAAAAAAAATCCAAAAGATAGGAATAGAAGGAAGCTTTCTCAATATGGTAAACTCCATATATGAAATTCCTAAAGCTAGCATGTAAGCCCTGGTGAAAAACAGAAAGCTTTTCCACTGACATCAGGAACAAGAAAAGGATGCCCTGTGTCACCATTGTGATTTCATATTGTGCTAGAAGTTCTAGTTAGAGAAATTAGGGTAGAAAAAGAAATAAAATTCACCAAAATAGAAAAGGAAGAAGTTAAACCTTCACTAATCACTATGATATGATCTTATATCTAGAATATCCTGAAAAATCCAAAACAAACCTACTAGAAATAATATACAAGTTCAGCAAAGTTGCAGGATATAAGATTAATATGCAAAACTCTGTAGCGTTTCTATACACTTTCAAATTGAAATCTGAAGAGGATATCATAAAAAAAATCCATTCATAATAGCAACTAAAATAATCTAATATTTAGGAGTAAACTTAACTATTAGAGGTTCCCTATTATAAGGCTCACAATATGTAATTAACAGACTGGGACTTAAAGAAAAGCAGACTACATGGGAGAATGCAACCAACCATCTCCTCACAAGAACAAAGGAACCATATGGCAATGGAGCAGAAGGAGACAAGGAGTTTCACTTCCTCCTGACTAGGGTTTCACCAGTCCTTCTTGCATTCCAAGAATACCCTATCTCCTACCCAACTAGCCCCTAGCCATACAAGGGAAGAAATGTGTTTTTACCACCCCTTATTGGCCCCAGGCTATAATAAGTCCCTAACCCACACCTCAGGAACTGTTTCCTTGCTTATAGAGGTACTGTATAAATTTACTTCTGCACTTTCCAGGAGCAGGCTTAAGTCTCTCTTCAGACCTCCACCATGCGAGCAGCAGGGCTGAAGTCTATTCTACAGACTTCCTGCATTGGGAGACCTGCCTGCAATGATCAGTCTCTGCATCACAGTCAGTGCCCTTTTCTATATTGTGCTAGAGGTATATCTAGAGCAATTAGGCTAGAAAAATAAATAAAAAACATCAAAGAGACAGGAAAGAAAGAAGTAAAATGTTCACTCTTTGCTGATGATATGATATTATAGCTAGAATTTCCTGAAAAATCCACAACAAAGCTACTAGAAATAATAAATGTGTTCAGAAATTGGCAGGATACAAGATTGATATGCAAACATCATTACGTTTCTATACACTGCCAATGTGAAATCTTAGGAGGAAATCAGAAAAAAAATCCATTCATAAAAGCAACTAAAATAATTAAATATTTAGGAATAAACTTAACCAAGGATATAAAATAACTGTATTCAGAAAACTACACAACATTGCCAAAAGAAACCGAATAAGACTTAAATAAATGGAAGGTCGGTGCATGTTCGTTGATTGGAAGACCAAATATTGTTAAGATGTCAAATCTACCCAAACTAATTTACAGATTCAACACAATCCCAATAAAAATTACAAAAGCTTTTTTTGCAGAACTCAAAAAGCAGATAATAAAACTTATTTGGAAGGGTAAGCAAGACCAAATAGCAAAAAAATATCTTAAAAAAGAATAACAAAGTTAAACACCTCTCACATCCTGACTTTAAAGCATATTACTTAGCATCTGTTGTGAAAAGAGCATGGTACTGGCATAAGGACAGATATTTTGACCAGTGGAACCAAATTGAGACACAGAAATAGATCCTCACATCTACAATCAAGTGATTTTTGACAAGGTGGTCAAGCCCTCCCAGCTGGCCAGAGCAATCTATTCAACAAATGGTGCTGGGAGAGCTGGATAGCCATATCCAAAAGAAAGAATGAAGACCCTTATCTCAAGCCTTATACAAAAATTAACTCAAAATAGTATCAAGGAACTAAGTATAAATGCAACAGTCATAAACTTTGTAGAAGAAAATTGAGGGAAACATCTTCAAGATCTTGTGGTAGGTGATAGTTTCTTAAACCTTACACCCAAAGCATGAGTAATAAAAGTAAAACTTGATAAATGAGGCCTGCTCAAAATTACACACTTTTGTACCTCAAAGGGATTTGTCAAAAGGGTGAAAAGGCAGCTGACTCAATGGGAGAAAATACTTGCTGATGTTGAATATATGAAAAAAATATTCATCATCACTAGTGATTAGGGAAATGCCAATCAGAAGTACAATGAGATATCATTTTACACCTATTAGTCTGGCTGCTATCCTGGACAGGATGTGGAGAGATAAGAACACTTATTAACTGTTTGTGGGAATATAGAATTGCACAGCCACTGTAGACAACTATTTGGTAGTTCCAAAGGAAGTTGATTATAATAGACTTGCCATTGGACCTGGCAATACCAATTCTAGGTATATACCCAGAAGAATTGAGAGCAGGACACAAACAGACATCTACACCCCAGTGATCATAGTGGCATTATTCACGATTGCCAAAAGTTGGAAACAACCCAGTTGCCCATCAACTGAATAATGTATAAATAATTTGTGGTATATACACACAATGGAGTATTATGCAGTAGTAAGGAGAAATGAAGTCATGAAACATATGACAACATGGATGAACCTGGAGGGCATTATGTTGAGTGAAGCAAAGCAGACACAAAAAGACAAATACTGTTTGATTGTTCTATTATGCACTAAATATATTTTGCAAACTCATGGATTTAATAATTAGAATATCATTCACCAGAAAATAGAAGTAGTGTAGAGAATGGAAAGTTGAGGCTTAATCTGTGCAGAATTGGTAGAAAGCTTGTTTATATATCTTTGGAAATGAATAGACATGGTTAAAGCATATCATGCTGTGTGTAACTAGCAGTGCTATTGTATGGGTATGACAGTGGTTGAAAGGGAAAGACTAAGGTCATGTATATTATTGTAAGGAAAGCTGAAAACTGTAACATGAGTCTGTATAAGATCATAGAACCTCATGTAAAACACAAATTTGGGTGATATTGCATATTTAAGAATGTTTTTATAAAATATAAATGCAAATATCCTAGAGAGAAGAAGAAAGAATAGTAGCTATGTACAGCAGGGAATGAGAGGTGATGAGTGTTGTTTGTTTTGTGTTTATTATTATTATCATTATTATTGGAATAATGTAGCCACTCTAGGGGTGACTAAATGATAAATGCCTAAATATTTGCGTACAACAAATACCATTGATTGTAAGCTTTGGAAGGCTTTATGCTAATTAATATGTATCAATAAATTGATTTATTAAAATATATATTGAAGTCCTAATCTCCAGCCTTCTGTCTGTGAAATCATTTGTAAAGGAAACCACTGAAGTTGCTACAATTAGCTCTTGTAGGCACATATTTAAGAATATGATCGCACAGATTGTATTTTCTTGAGGCCAGATTAAATCAGGATGGGCTTTAGTCCATAATTCTGGGCTCTTTATAAACTAA
>JAQZBX010088099.1:0-12782 GCA_029593785.1 Cabassous unicinctus | reverse complement strand
TAAACAAAAAACAGACAAACAAGAAAATTCTTCACCTCTCAATCTCTCTATGCTTCCCCCACTGTACATAGCTGCTGTTTCTGGCTATTTTATCCAAAGTGTATAATCAATTGCTTTTAGTATATTCACAATGTTGTACATTCATCATCTCAAAAATTTTAGAACAATTTCATTACTCCAAAAAGACTCCACACCCTTTAGCATTCCTTCCTCAGACCTATATAACCACTAATCTCATTTCATCTTTATAAATTGATTTATATTTACATTTTATATAAATGGAATCATACAATACGTAGTAGTCTGTGTCTGGTCTTCCTCACTTAGTATAATGCTTTTGTTTTTTTTTGTCTGATATTAACATTGTGTAGTATTAACTTACATTTGTTCAGCTTCAAAGAAAAATGATCTTATATATGCAATTCTACCCATATTCATATTTCACATAATATATTTAGTTCATAATAGGACAATCATACAGTATTTGTCCTTTTGTGTCTGGCTTGCTTCACTCAACATAATGTCCTCCAGGTTTATCCATGTTGTCATATGTTTCACAACTTCATTTCTTCTTACAGCTGCATAATAGTCCATTGTGTGTATACTCCACAATTTGTTTATCCGTTCATCAGTTGATGGACTCCTGGGTTGTTTCCAACTTTTGACTATGGTGAATAACACTGCTATGAACATTGTGTGCAGATGTCTACTCGTGTCACTGCTCTCAGTTATTCTGCATATATACCTAGCAATGGTATTGCCGGGTCCCATGGCAAGTATATATTCAACTTCCTTAGAAACTGTCAAACAGTCCTCCATAGTGGCTGTACCATTCTATATTTCCACCAAAAATGAATAAGCATTCCTATATCTCCATATCCTCTCCAAAATTTACAGTTTTCCGATTTTTAATAACAGCCAGTCTAATAGGTATGAAATGATATCTCATTGTAGTTTTGATTTGCATTTCCCTAATCTCTAGTGAGGTTGAAAATTTTTTCTTGTGTTTCTTAGCCATTTGTATTTCTTTGGAATGTGGTGTTTGCTTTTTAATTCTGTACATGGTGATTTCCTGTCATAATCTAAATTCTTATATAGTTAAATCTATCAATATTTCCTTTGTAATTTCTTCCATTGTCTTTACATGTAGAACATCCAGTTAAATATTTACTATTTTTTCTCTTTTTTTTTTTTTTTTTTTGCCGGGAGGTCCCGGGGATTGAACCCCGGTCCCTCCATATGGTAGATGGATGCCGAACCTCTTGAGCCACATCCGTTTCTCTCATTGGTTTTTATTATTTAAATTTATTCTATCTGTAGACTTTGTTTCAGTTTACAGTGTTAACAAAATTGAATTTTTTCTCATAGACTCAAGAAATGTGCTTAATATTATTTCATAATCCTTCCTTCTCACTGCCATACAAGATCACCTTTATATTTTAAATTTTGAGTGTAATTGGAATCACCTGGGGAGCTTTAAAAACCACTGGAGTCTGTATCTCATCCCAAGAGGTTCTGATTTAATTGTTCTGGGTATAGCTGGATGGAAGGGGGTTTTCAGAGCTCCTCAGATGATTGTAATGCACAGCCAAGGTTAATAACTACTGCTAGTGTTTAGACTTGATTCTCACCCATGAGCAGGAATCAGAATCACTTACATAGTTTTAAGCAACTCTGCCTCACCCTGGAGATTTTTATTCAGTTTATCTGGCATGGGACCTGAGTATATGGATTTTTGAAAAATGCCACAGGTGATTCTTAGTCTATCCTTGGCAGAGACCCTACTATTACAGGAGCATCTATCCTGTTTCATTCATTTGTCCAGTTTTCCTTGGGCTATGCTAACCCAATTTGATTATTGTGGCTTTATTATGAATTTCAATATCTGCCAAGGCTAGTCCCCCTTAAAACTCTTTTAAAAAATTGTAGTTATCTATTTTTGCCTGTTTATACTTCTACATCAATGGTTCTCAGAACTTAACTTGGGAAAGTGGCAAAAATACAAGGGCCAAGGCCCATCCAAACATGCACCTAAGCTCTGTGTTATTTGCACCTCAGATAATTCTGAAACACAACAAAGTTTGAGAACTCCTATAAAAGAATCTAGACAATCCTCCTAGTAATTTCTTGTGTTATAAAATAATCTTATTGGGCTTTTGATTAAATTTGCATTTAATCTCCAATGCAGTTTTCAAGGTTCAACTTAAGACTCACTTTCTCTACAAAGATTTTTCTAGTTACTCCAGCCCACATTCACTTCTTGCTTTTCTAAACCCCTAATTAACTGATAGCAAATTGTTTAGCTTTGTACTTATTTTTCCTTTCTTGTAATGGAGGTTGGTACTCCTACAAGGTTGTAAACACCTGGAGGGCAGGGTCTGGTGTCTCTTCCATAGTTCCTAGCATGTACTGGCACATGGAAGGCACTCAGTAAATGCTTACCTTCATAATGTCCACGAAGTCCTTGAGTTTATCAAAATCCTTGTCCATTATATCCTTTATCTAAAGAGGAAGAGAGGCATGGCTTGCCAAAGCACAGAGCAAATTACTGAAGACAGTTGTAGAGTCTTCTTTGGAGTTTTTAAAGCAAAGGCAGCAATTGCTACCTGGAATAAGCTGAATAAAGCTCAGAGAATATACTAATAGCCTATTAAAGGCACTTTCCTCCCAAGGATTCTCTAAAAACTATGGTGCATGTACCATCAAGTCACGTACCACCATCAGTGGCCTGGATAAGCCTCCTACATGTGGAGCTCAGACCACAGCTTCAATTGCACCTTCTTTCCTGATTATTTCCCTTTTTTCCATTAGTTTGCTTGAGGTGGCTCCATCTCAGAAACTAAAAGACTGTTCTGGTTCCACAGCTTTCCCAGGAGGGGCGAATAAGGAGGAGAGAATTGGCTTTTGACTGCCCTCAAATGCTAAATCAGCCTCTCTCACTTTGCTACCACCAAGGTTACATCACCCCCAACCTTATCAATGCAGTGCCTTTGAGAATCTCCCCCCAAATCAGGTTTAGGCATCAAACAAGAAATGGATATCTGAAGCCACCCAACATTTAAGCACTCTTGGGGATTGGGGATGACTTAGTTTGATTGCTTTTTCCTTGCAATTTCTGATTTCCTTCATTATTCAAAATTAGGAATTGCATTTTTCTTTAAGGACCCCTTTCCTTCATGTTGTGTAAAGTCTCATCCTGTTACCTGTTTTATCTCCTCCATTTTTTCCTTGAGCTCTTCCCTCACCTCCTTGAGTTCATTCTGAGGAAATAAAATGGGGAAGAGAAGGAGTAAAGAATGTCTTGGATGAAAAGGAAATTGTCAAAAGGAGGGAAGGGAAGATCCTGGGGCATTGCCAAAAGAGGAGGAGAGAGAGTCTTCCCATTAGGGAGGAAAGGATGCTGTTAAGAAAATAGGATATGGGACGTATAGATGTCACATGCCTCCTGAGTATGATGCACTGAAAAGGACACACTATAACTTTTGATGAAAATACATAATCTGAATCTAGTCATGAGGAAGCATCAGACAAACCTAAATTAGGGGTCATTCCACAAAATAAATGATCTGCCATCCTCAAAAATGTCAATGCCATGTAAGATAAAAGTTGAAGAAGTATTCCAAATGAAAAACTAAAGAGACATGGTAACGAGATTTACTATGTGATGTGATCCTGGACTGAAAAAGTTTTTTTCTTTTATTATAAAACACATTAGTGGGACAATTAGTGAAATTCGAATAAGGGCTACAGATGAGTACTGTATCTATGTTAATTTCCTGATTTTGATAATTTTACTGTGGATGTTGTTTTTAGGAAATACACATTGAAGATATACAGGCAAAGAGGCAACTTACTCTCTGATGGTTCAGGACATAAATTGTGTGTGTGTGTGTGTGTGTGTGTGTGTGTGTGTGCGTGTTTATAAGAGACAGGGAATAAAGCAACCATGGAAAAATGCCCACACTTGAGGAAACTGGGTGAACATTATACTAGAATTCATTGTACTGTTTTTGCAACTTTTCTGTATGTCTGAAATTATTTTAAAAAAAATTTTAAACAAGGAAAGAACCTGAGGGAATGAAGTTGCACGGTCTAAGCATAACTGTAGACGGCAGCAGGCCAATGTGTCATCTAAGTCTGGTTTAGTTGCCCCACCAGCTCTTTACTGTGCTGACCCTCCATACCATCTGGTTTCACACACCTACCTTTAACTGTTGTGTCCCTCCTGTTCTGGTAAATGGCCCTTCTTGTTTAACTCCTTTGTAGCCATATGTCTGTTGATTGAAACCAGAAACACAGAACATTAGAAATTGCAGGTGTGGGTGGATGAGGTGGGAGAGATGACCCCAAGTTTCTTTTCCTCCCTTAGGACCAAGGCAGAGAGATGAGGGCCGGTGGCCACACCTGTGCAGAGCTGCCTGGCTCACTTCTTTCCTCTCTCCTCCTTTCCCATGAGGCCTCAGCTCTTTCTGCCCCTTGAGCAGCCAAGCCCGTTTCCACCTGGGGGCCTCTGTGCTTGCTGCTTCCCCCTCCCTTTGCATGCAGCCTCTTCTTGTGTCCTTCAGTTTTCAGTGCAAATGGAGGCCTTGCTTGACCATCCAGTCATGTCTCCCTGGTTTAGTTCCTGGCATAGCACATAACACTGCTGACGTTTTCCTTGTTTATGTATGTATCTGATGGTTTACTAGTGTGGAGGTCTAGGAGAACAGAGTTCATCTCTCTTCCACCCCCCAGCACCCAGTACAGGTTCTGACCACCAGAAACTCCAAGCCACCTCCCTACTGCCCCAGGCCTGGCTGCCTGCAGAGCCTCAAGAAAGTTCCTTACTTTGGCTCTGCTTTCACTTACAGGCAAAATGCCTTGTAGTTCTTGCTCTGCAAAGAGAAGCTGGGATTCAGCCTGGTGGCCGTCAGGATTGGGAGAGGGCTTGGAGGCCACAGACCAAGGAGTGACACCCAGCCTTCGCGAGAGGACCTCCCACTCCAACCCTGCCTGCCCAACTGTGCTTGAACGTGGGCCCACAGCTTCCCCAGCACACTGATCGCACTCGTGACACCCCAAATCTTGCCACATTATACTCTTGTTATGAGCAGATACCTGTCCATTGAGGCAGCCTTCTTCCTGCTGGAGGGGCCTGGGCAGAGAAAGTACTTTAAGATCATTTTTAAGAAACTGTCTAAGAACTGTTTCAGGAGCACAGGTTATGGGGACAAACAGACCTGGGTTTGTCCTCTTTACTTGGCCAAGTTATTTAGTCTTCATTTCCTCTCTGAAAAATGGGGGTAATAATTATATTTACCTAATAAGGTTATTGGGAGCCTTAGAAATAACCGTCAGGTGCTGATTTGGTGCAGGCCTGGCCTGGGGTCTCTGGGGATATTAGAGTTCCTTGTCCCCACCCCAAGGCCAGGGATTAATCCCACTCCCATTCCAGGCAGTGAAGACAGGCTCAGACCAAAGAGGGAAAAGGCCAAGGATCCATGGGAACATTCTGTGTCTCTGACCCCAACCCCATGCCCATTCAGTAAAAGCTCAGAGAGGCCCCACATTGTTACCAGGTTTGTTTTCTTCAGTTCTGCCCCCTTGGCCGACATGATGGAGGAGGCCACTGCGTTCTTCAACTTCCCAACCTCCCTGCAACAGCCCCTGTGACCAGGCCACTGTCCTATGCAAATCACAGGTCAAGGCAAGGGCAGAATGTCACCTCTTTGTGTGCTGATCAGCTGAGGTCACAATGCACTGCTCCCACTTGCTGGCCGCGGGGGGTGGGGGGGTGGGAATCAAGGCACCTTGATGAGGAGCTCAGGCCAGGTTCAGAGACATGGGGTCTCCTAGAGTTGTCCAGTAGAGTCCATGCCAAGGAGGACTATGGCCTGTTGTGGCCAAAGCACAAGGCATACCTCATAAGAAGTAAGAATTCCTGGCAACCTGAAGTTCCTTCCTCAGCAGGAGTAACTCGTGGGTTAGAAGGTTATGTCTACTATTCACAAACAGCCTCTTCTCTAAGCCCATGTTTGATTTCCTCCACTGTGCTCTCCAGCTGTATCAATCAGCCAAAGGGGTGCTGATGCAAGTACCAGAAATCTGTTGGCTTTTATAAAGGGTATTTATTTGGGGTACAAGCTTACAGTCTCAAGACTGTGGAAAGTCCAACTCAAGGTACCATAAGAGGTACTTTCTCACCAAAGTCAGCTGCCACATGTTGAAGCAAGATGGCAGGCGATCTCTGCCTGGTCTCTCAGATCTTCCTATATCAGTCTCTGGCATAGAACTTGTTTCTTTCCTGGCCTTCTCAGCTGCTCAGCTGCTTTGTTCTCTTCCACTGCAATCTATCAGGAGAATGGCTCATCTCTCCCCGGGGCCACAGGATCAAATGTGACAGAGCTCTCTCTCTCCCCATGTCGTCTTGAGTGGGTGCCCATTTATATCAGCCCACCAAGGAGGCGGGGACTCAACCTGAGTCATGCCCTTCTGACGTGGTGGAATCAAAATCCCTAAATTGATTTTATCAAATAAACTTAAAACCTTTTAATTTAATGCAAGCAAAGGGTATCACACCCAGAGGAACAGGCCAGTTTACAAACATAATCTTTCTCTTTTTGGGGGACTCATAAATAATATCAAACTGCCACACCTGCCATAGACAGACCCTTCCTCTGCCTGAAGCTGCCTTGGGTTGGGATGGCCTGTGGCCTTTCTGGTTCAACGTGCATGGACTGCCTGACCTGGCCTGCACTGTGGAGGGAGCACCATCTCAGTGCATTAATTTCTGATGGGCCTGGACACATGGCTGCCCTGTCCTCTCAGTCCCCATCACCCCAATCTCTTCTGGTGGTCTTTCACCCTGGAAGAGGGTTGGGGCAAGAAGCAATGAGCTGGCAGTGTTAAAGGCAAAAATCTCAGGGAGGGAAGACAGTCAGGGACAGGAATACCAAAGAAAAGGCCATTCTGAGGGTAGCGGTAATATGTGCTCAAAGTGGAGAGTTGGAGGAACATGGTATTCCAATTCAAAGTGGCCTAAAATCATTCAGAATCTGGGTTTGTGATTTTAATTTCCGTTTTCCTCCTATCACCAGGCAATCTCCTTCCTCTTCCCTCTCATTTCAACCACTAGTTGCCACAGAAAAGGCCAAATTGGAAATTCCGAGGCCAGCATGGAGTATATGCATGACACAGGCTGCATGTGAACTCATCATACTTCCCCTCCCATTCCATCCCGTGTGTACCTGTCCTCCTCAGCAGCGAGAGCCTGTTGTGAGCCATGAAACCTCTCCAGCTGCTGCTTGCAGTGCTTATGATGCATTTTCTTTCTTTTTTTTTTTTTTTTATGTCTGTAGCTATAGGTTGTTCATTTTTATTTCTCACAGATTCCATTGTATGAATACACAAATTTATTTATCCATTCAATTATGGATGGATATTTGGATTCTGATGCATTTTCTAAGTGGTTACTTCCTGGCTGCCAACCTGGAGATGAACGTTGATGTTAATTCCTCACCATGGAAGAAGCTCTGTTCAGCTGGGGGTGGGGAGAGGGTGGGGGTGGCAGTGAGCTTCCCAGGCCTCACTTTCCCCTCTTGTAAATGAGGGGACTGGACCTCTAAGGTCATTTCCTGCTGAAACCTTTGCCTTGAGTGAAACCTTCACTTAGCTTGGGCCTCCCAGATCCGCTGGCCAGACGGTTTGCACAGGGAGTTACACAGTGAACATTGCTTCCACCTCCCCAAGTACTAGTCCCGTGAAAAAGGACACCATCTCCTCTTGTTTTGGTGTGAAATCCTCAGGGACCTGCAAACAAACTTTCCTTTGCTTGGCTGAGTGGTTGTTAAATGGGCCTTATTCTAGCTAAGCACATTGCAGAAGCCCCCTGGCCTGGATATTAGGAAACAGGGCCTAAAGGAAATCAAGTGAAACAGCTTTAGAAAGTGTAAAATGTTACATATAGATAAGAGGTTTTGTTATCACCATTTGACAGAAAGTTAACAGATCATATTTCTGACTTGTGCGTTCTTACAAGTACTATTTGTTCCCAAATACATCATTGTTGTTATCACTATGTTCTAGAAGGGCTGGGGAAGTCCTTTTGTTGAACCTGAATAAATGAGTCTCATGGCATTTTATTCTCCCTTAAGAAGATTTTGCAACTGCATGAGGCCCTAAATTTTTTTTTTTTTTAAGATTTTTATTTATTTATTTATTTATCCCCCCCTTGCTGCTTGTGTTTGCGGTGTCCATTCGCTGTGTGTTTTTTCTGTGTCTGCTTATCTCCCCCTTGCTGTGAGGTCTTGCTGCATCAGCTCACCGCACCAGGCGGGCCGGCCTTGTGGTAAACGGAAGCTCTATCGATTGAGCCACACCCGCTTCCCAATGAGGCACTAAATTGAACCAGCAATGCAATGCTGGGTAACTCTGGGGCATAAGTTTGTTCCAGGCAAGCCAAAGGCAGTTCTTACCCGAGAAATCCCCACATAATGTTTTTCCTACCCCTCACGCCCAAGGCAAAATCCTTGGTACAAGGGCAAAGAGCATAAAGCCCACTGATGTTCCATAGTAGTCTAAAAAAAGAGATATTCACAACAGAGAAAGGAGTTGCACATCTCTTTTCTCCATGTTGATATCATTTGGATTTCCTTTTCTTTACAAGTGCCCTGCTTTTCAGTTTCATGGAGACAATGTTGTATGGAAGCTTTTGGCAGGGGATTAACAAAAAGGCCTTTAGGTCTTTGAGTTTGGCCTCTGGTGATTCCAGGGATACAAAATTCTAAAGAGCCTTGCCAACAATGAGGCCCAGGCTCTGCCACCATCCAAGTCTAGGTCCAGAGAACACAAAGAGAATCAGCTCTCGGTGACTCCAGTGTTCAAAAGTCCTTTGTTTAGTGTGGAATGTTTTGTAAAGGTGCTCAGAATCCTGATGGTTGTAGTCTCTAGGCAATATCTGCCTGACATGATTCGCCATAAATAACCTGGGTGATTCCCTCTTAAAACGCTCTGCCAATTTATTTCCTGACATATACTGAAAGGTTTCAGAGGCTGCCCTCAGCCAGAAAGGCTCTGGTTCCTAGCCCTAGAGAACCTCTTACATAAATATTTTAGAGATTTTATGCAACTGCTTATTGCATTGTCCTACTTGACTGATTTATAGACCTTACACAGCTTTCTCTGTGCAGGGTACAGATATCTTTTATCATTGACATGTTGATTACTATGCAGTTTCTGGTCCTTTCTAGAAATAGTATATCAGACCTTTGGTCAGATTCATAGCTCTATTATAATATTGTTTCTATAGAAAATATATTCAATTTGTATCATAAGAACTTCTAGTACCTCAATTTCAAGAATGAAAAATAGCATTCTGAACAAAGAATTGTTAGTCTCCAGCTATTTTGGTATGCCTAGCGATGAATGCAAAGTCAGAGCAAATACATGTATGAAGAGCACTGGCTTTTCTCTTCTGTATGCTCACAATCACATAGACATGCCTGCCAGGGCCTTCCAGTGCCCAGGGGAACCCATTACTATTCCCACAACCAACCTTTATGGAGCAGCCTGCTGTGTGAGATAAAACAGGAGCTACCAACAATCAGAGGCTCTCCCTTCTCTTGCCAAATAGGGCTCCTGGGTCTCCTTCCTCAGCTGAGTGTCCCTTTACCCTCTTTGGATGGAGCCCAAATAGAAGTTGGTAGCTATTTCACTTCCGCCTCTTTTAGTTTCCCTGCTGGAAGGCTCTGTACAGTTGCTCCCCTAGGCCTGATTGCCTCTCCTCCACCTCTGACACCTTCAAATTCTTATATGTCACTGAACTACAAAGCTGAGTGACACAGGAGCCTCCTTGGATTGGCCTTTATTGGAGAACTATGACTCACATGGTGTCCAACAAGCAAGGCCAACCTCTTATTGCTTCTTAGCATCCTAGGAAGATGAACAAATGCACACCTGTGGCTACTGCATACAGCTAGCAAAGATTTAGCATCCAGGAGGCTGGATGGATGACTGGAAGCATTGCTCTATCTATAGCTTATGCATATTTGCTTTCTGTATTACTTGGGGGTAGGCTAATTGCTGTAACATCCCAAATGCCATTGGCTTAACATAATGGAAGCTCTTTCTTGATCTCATAAAGTCCTTAAAAGAATCAAGGTGTTCTAATGAGAGGGCATTTCTCCTCATAGTAATGACTCTGGGATCCAGGTTCCTTCCGGTTTGTGGCTCAGTCATCTTCAAAGTGGCTTTCAAGATCACTGTTCCCATATGCATCAAGCAGGAAGGGCAAAGGGGATGGATGATCACATATGGGAGGTTTCCATGGGTTAGTCCTGGAAGTAGCCCGCATCACTCCCATTCACATTTCATCGACTAGAGTTCAATTCTAAGACCACAGCTAACTGCAAGAGAAGCTGGCAAAAGTGACTAAGTTTTTCCCAAGAAGGAAAGGAAAGAGGTTTAAGGAGCATGTATCCAATCTGCCATACTTTCCTTTTTGTTTTGTTTTGTTTTTTTGTTTTAGACCCTTAAAAAAAAATTTTTTTAAAAAGATACTTAGATTACATAAGTGTTACAGAAAAAAATTTAGACGATTCCCATATGCCCCACTCTCTTCCCCTCCCACACTTTCCCACATTAACAATATCCTTCATTAGTGTGGTCATTTGTTACAATTGATGAACACATGTTGGAGCATTGCCACTAAGTATGGATTATAGTTTACATTATAGCTTAAACTCTCTCCTGCACAATTTTGTAAGTTATGACATGATATATAATGGCCTGTATTGCAATGTCATTCAGGACAATTCAATGTCACAAATATGCCCCTTTATTACACCTATTTTTCCCCTTTCCTGCCCCTCAGAACCTCTTGTGGCCACTATCTCCACATCAATGATAAAAGTCCTTCCATTGCTAGGCTAACAATAAGTCTATAGTAGAATAACAGTAAGTCTACTCTACTCCATTGTTCATTCCCCAATACTGAGGATTCTGGGATGGTGATGTCCACTTCACCTCTAATTGAGAGGGGGTTTAGATCCCATGGGGCAGATGGATGGAACTGTCTTGCTTGCAGTTGTAGACTCTCTCTGTTCCTTGGGATGGTCGTTGTCCATTATGATTTCCTTGTTAGTTTTCCTGGGTGAGTCCAGTGAACTGGAGAGTAGGAATTGCAACTCAGTTGAGATCCAGGGCCTGACTGACAAATGGAGAGCCCAAAGATTTTAAGTCTCTTGGACGTAAACCTATCAACTGTAGTACTAACTATAGGTTCAAATAGAAGGGACAGAAGAGTCATGTTTAGGGAAACCACAACTGAGTCCAACTGTGTCACAATGGGGAGCATAAATTCAAAAGCAGGGCCCACTGGCAGGGTGCCAAACTCCTGAGCTGTCAGCCCTGCCTATAGTGTCTGGATGTCTCCAGAGCCCTCAGTAGTCCTACTATTTAAGGCAATATATACTGTGGCAGTCAATGGGATCCTGCTGAGATGTACCTAAGCGTAACCTCTGGGATGACCTCCTGACTCACTTTGAAGTCTCTTAGCCATATAAACTCATTTGTCTTTACCCTTCCCCCCTTTTGGTCAAGGTTTTTTTCCAGTTGCCTTGCTAGTTGGTGCTTGGTAGTAATTCCTCAGTGCCAGGGAGGCTGACCCCTGGGAGTCAAGTCCCATGCCAGGTGGAAGGTAGTGCATTTATATGCTGAGTTTCTTAGAGGCCACATTTGGGCAACAAGGAGGCTCTCAGGAGGTAACTCTTAGGCAACTTATAATAGTAGTCTAAGTTTCAATTTCAAAAGAAAAGTTTCATAAGCACAGTCGTCAATATCAAGGGCCCATCAATGGTCCATCCTCCTTCACTAGTCACTGTCCCTGTACTTGGGGGATTCTTGCTGTCTCATTAGAGAATGTGGCAGAACTCCCCAGGATCGGAATTTGATATTCTTTAGCTTATTGTGTGGATCTCCATCCACCGTGACAATGCCCATGAACACCTGAACTCATTCATATGCCTTATAGGTATGCCCCAGGTGAACCTCCTCCCATGCATCCCCCATCACTGACACACCTTGCACCAATGATCCTCCCCTGCCACAGTTGTAATCCTTCTGTGCTCCAAAACTTCTTCAAAAATGAAGCCAACAAAATAACCAAAAAAAATTAATAAGAAAATGAAATAATGATAGTTTTAAAAATGATAAATAAAATACAAAAAAATTAAAAAGAATTTGAAATAATAAAAGAAATAAAAATATATAAAATTGAAAAAAATTTGGCACTATGTCTTTCAGCACTGTAAGATCTGTTGTCTTGTATGTACAGTGACATTTTTTCCATTTATTCCCCAATGTCTTTTTTCATTTTATCTTTAAAGAAGCTTTAGGTTACAGAAAAGTCACATACAGAATGTAGGGGATTCCCATATACCCAACACCCTCCCCCTTTTCCCCTTTCCCTTTTAATAACATTTTACACATGGATGGTACATTTGTTACAATTGATGTACAAATATTGAAGCACTGCTACTAATCGTGGTCAATGATTTACGTTGTTTTACATTTTGGTACATACACTTTAATAAATTTTGATGAAATTTAACATGGCCTGTATCCATCATTGCAAGATCATGTAGAACAATTCCAATGCCCCCAAATGCCCCATGTTCCATCTATTTTATTCCTCCCCTCCCCTCCCCTCAGGACCCATGGTAACCACCAAGTTTCACTCCTTGAAGAACAAGATTCGTAGTTACTTGCAACAACATTGAGGGCTTGACACACTGGCCTGTCCTCCC
>JAQZBX010088098.1:0-12785 GCA_029593785.1 Cabassous unicinctus | reverse complement strand
AAAAATTCCATTTGCAATAGCAACCAAAAGAAACAAATAAATATGAACAAATATAACCAAGGATGTAAAAGACTTTTACAAAGAAAATGACATAACATTGCTAAAAGAAATAAAAGAAGACCTAAATAAATGGAAGCATATTCCATGTTCATTGAAAGACTGAATATGGTGAAGATGTCAATACTACCTAAAGCAATTTATAGATTCAATGCAATCCTATGCAAATATTCCAACATCCTTCTTTGCAGAAATGGAAAATTTACATGGAAGTATAATGGGCCCAAAATAGCTAAAGCAATCTTGAACAAGAAGAATGAAAGACTCAGTCGTCTCATTCTTAAAACTTTTTACCAAGCTATAATATTGAAACAACATGGTACTGGCCAAAGGACAGATAGATAGTCCAATGGAATTTAATTTAGAGCTTAGCAATCAATTTTCACTTTTATGGCCAACTCATTTTTGACAGGGTGGCAAAAACCACTCTATTAAAAACAAAAAATAGTCTCTTCAACAAATGGTCCTGAGAAAACTGGAACTTCATTAGCCAAAAAATGAAGGAGGTACTCCAACACACACCATTTACAAAAAATCCACTCAAAATGTGAGTGTGTGTGGGGATATGTTAGAAAAAGTGCACCTGGGACATGCTTCTAGGGAATATAATGTGTTCATCTTGTCATATGATGTTATCCCAGTGGGTGATGACCCACACAATAATCAAGAAAATATTAAACTGAAATCCTGGGGAGTCCTGCTACATACCCAAATAGAGGGGCAAGAATCTCTTGCATACATAGGCAGTGCCTAATAAAAGAAAACAGATCAATATGCCACACCATCAATATTAATGCATGGAATTATGAATCTTATTGTTAATAAATTGAATCTTAGTGGTTACCATAAGTTCCAAGGGAAGGGAGAGGGAAGAGTAAGTGGACATAGGGCACTTTTAGGGTATTGGAATTGTTCTGCCTGATTTTGTAATGAAGAAAACAGGTTATTACACATTTTGTCAAAGCCTATGAAATAGTACAGTGCAAAGTGTAAAACATAATGTAAATTACTGACCATGGTTAGTAGAAATGCTTCAATATTTGTTGATATATATACATATTAGGAGGTACCAGAGATTGATCCCAGGACCTTGTAAATGGGAAGCAGTCATTCAACTGCTAAGCTACACCCACTCCCCTGCCATATATTTTTTATGAGACTTTACTAAAGCTTCTTTGAAAATAAAGGGAAAAAAATAAGATACTGGGGAAAATACAGAAAAAATTGTAAATGCACTCAATCTTATGGTGATGAAAAGCACGATGTAAAATACAATTTTGGCTTTTTTTTTAAATATATTTTTTTATTTTTTTTTTAAGAAAAGGTATTTAGATTACATAAATGTTACATAAAAATATAGGTGCTTCCCATATGCCCCACATACTACACCTCCCATATTTTCCCACATTAACAACATTTTCATTAGTGCGGTACATTCATTACAATTGATGAAAACATTTTAGAGCATTGCCACTAAGCATGGATTATAGCTTGCATTGTAGCTTACACTCTCTCCCACACAATTTTGTATGTTATGGCAAGATATGTAAGGGCCCGTATCTGTCATTGTAATGTCATTCAGGAAAATTCCCAATTCCCCAAATTCCCCACATATTTCACCTGTATTTTCCTCTCCCTGTCTTCAGAACCTCCAGTGGCCACTGTCTCCACATGAATGGCATTGTTTCTTCTATTGCTAGAATCACAACAATTCCACAGCAAAACACCAGTAAGTCTACTTTAATCTGTAGTTCATTCCCCAATCCTGAGGATTCTGGGATGGTGTTGCCACTCCACCTCTAATTGAGAGGAGGCTTCGATCCCATGTATCAACTCTCTTGCTTGCAGTTGTAGATGGTCCTTGTCCATCATCATCACCTTGTTAGTTGCCCTGGGTGAGTCCAATGAACTGTAGAGTAAGTATTGCAACTCCATTGAATTTCAGGGCCCGGCTGTCACATGGAAAGTCCAGAGACTAACGTCTCTTGGACATACACCTACAAACCTCAGCTTTGTTATTGGAGAGTTTTTGGATTATAGAAGAGTTAAAATTATGGTTGGGAGAATCCTTGTTGCAGGGTGTCACTGGTGGGAGATGTGTGGGGAAGGATGTACTCAGGGCATACCTCTGTGGAATATGAATGTGTTCATATGGTCATGCAGTGTTATATCAGTGAGTGGGGCCCCAAACTATAAGTAACAAAATATTAAATTCCTTTCCTGGGAAGTCACTCTACATTCTCTAACAGAGCAGAAAGAATTTCTAGAGTACATAGGCAGTGCCTAGCAAAAGTGGACAGACCAATTTGTCAAACCCTTGATATTAATGCTTTTATTTATGAAACATATTCTTGTAAAATTGGAACTTAGTCTAGTGTTATATATTGACTAAGAGTTACCTACTGAACATGTCGTTGTTCCACAAATGTGGCCTCTCTCTAAGCCAAACTCAGTTTATAAGCTCACCGCCTTCTACTCAGCATGAGACGTGACTCCTAGGGATGGACCTCTCTGGCACAAAGGGGTTATTACCAAGTGCCATCCAGTGAAACATTTGGAAAAGGACCTTGACCAAAAGGAGAAGCTACTAAATGCTAATGAGTTTTTATAGCTAAGAGATTTCTAAGTAAATTGGGAGGTCATTCTAGAGGTTACACTTGGGCTCACTTCAGAAGGATCTCAATGACTGATGCAGTAAACTGTGCCTTAAGCAGAGGTGCTCCTTAGTGCTTTAGAGACATCTGGGCACTATTGGCAGGGCAGACATTCTCAGGAACTTGGCACCCTCTCAGTGGGACTTATCTTTTAATATATATTAACATATCTCTCCATGTAAGAGAGTTAGATGCATTTATAATTTTCATACATATAGTTCTTCCACCCCTTGTATTTGAATTTAAAATTAGCACCATACCAGTGGCAGTTTGATACAGTTATGAATTCCAAAAATAGATATGGATTATGCTTGTAAACTGGTCTGTTCCTCTGGGTATGATTAAATTTGATTGGGGCTTTGATTGGGCCATGTAAGTAGGATGTTCAGTCCCCACTCCTTGGTGGGTGGGGACTCAAGAGATAAACCTACATGGCAGAACAGAGGACTTAATTGGAGTTTTGAGTTGGGGTTCTGATGCTGATTTTGAATATGGAATTTAAAGCTAGAGCCCTGGGAAATAAGCACACAGAGGAGCTTGGTCATGAGGAAGGAAAGAAAGCCCCAGGAAAGAGACAAGCAGTTTGCCTGATAGTCTACAGCTGGCCTTGTAGAGATAGCAGAGGAGCTGAGCCCAGAGACAAGCAAGCACTGGGAAGAGAGGAACCCAGGAAGCCTGAACCCTCACAGACGTCGGCAACCATCTTGCTCTAACACATGGCAATAAACTTTGGTGAGGGAAGCAACTTGTGCTTTGTGGCCTGGTAAATGTAAGCTTCTACCCCAAATAAATACCCTTTATAAAGACCAACAGATATCTGGTATTTTGTATGCGCACACTTTTGGCTGAATAATACAGAATTTGGTATCATAAATGAGGCAATTGCAATTACCAAATGCTGAAATAGTTTTATAAATAGGTAAGGGGTATTTTCTGGAGGAATTGTGAAATTTTTTATGGAAAAGGCCTAGATCACCTTGAAGAGACTGTTGTTAGTAATGTGGATGCTGAAGAGACTTTTTATGATGCCTTAGAAGTAAATGATGAAATGATTATTGGAAACTGGAAGAAAGGCGATCCATGTTTTAAAGTTGCAGAGCACTTAGCAAGATTAACTCCTGGTGTTTTATGGAAGGCAGAATTTGAAAATGGCAAGATTGGGCACTTAGCTGAAAAACTTTCCAAGCTAACAAACCCAGAGAATGCAGCTTGGCTTCTCCTTGTTGCTTATAGCAAAATGCTAGATGAGCAGGATAAGCTCAGAAGTGAATTATTGGGCACAAAGTAAAGAGAACTTATTCTGAAAATTCCAAGCCTCTGGAAATCAAGCTCCCAGACAAAAGTGTCCCATTTGAGGACTTAACTAAACTTGGAACCTGTAAATCAAAATTGAAGTTGCAATTATCTTGGAAAGACTTGTGGAAAGTCTTACTGTTTGATGACTTTGACCCCTGCTTCTTGCATGTTAAACCAACAAGGTTTTTGAGAGCACTGTATGAACAAAATCACTGTCAGCTTGGACTAAAAGGGGCATGGAAAGGAGAGATTGAAGGAGAAACAGCTTTAAGAAGAAAACCATGCAACCTGAGATCTGGAATTAATATCACCTTGGGCCAAGAGAGGAGCCCCACCCATGTGTATAGAAAGGGTGAGTTTGATGCGAATATTCTCGCTGTCCTGATTTTGTGATAATCAGGGTAGGCTAAACATTCACTATATTAGAGACCATGCATGTGTCCCCAGACACAGGTTTTCTCCCTAGGTCTGGTTTTAGAATGCTGGTAATAAACTAAGCCTGATTTACTATATGACCACCCTGTATAGGAAAAGATTGTGACTTTGGGTATCTTTGGTCAACCTTAAGAGATATAACAGGGGGACAGATGTGGCTTGGGTGGCTGGGCTTCTGTCTCCCATATGGAGGGACCTGGGTTTGTCCTGTGCATGGGTGTGCCACCAGGCTCCATCTGCAGGTGAGCCTCCAGGCCTGGCAAGTGGGTGAGCAATCAGGCCGCAACCACAGGTGAGCCACCAGCCCTGCGAGCAGGCGAGCCACCAGGCCCTGTCTGCAGGTGAGCAACCAGGCCCCGTGACTGGGTGAGCCACCAGGCCCTAAGAGCTGGTGCGCCGCCAGGCCCTGTGAGTGGGTGAGACGTCAAGCTCTGTCTGTGGGTGAGCCACCAGGCCCTGTGTGCAGGTGCACCACCAGGCACTGTAAGTGGGTGAGCCATCAGGCCCTGTGCACAGGTGTGCCACCAGGCCCCACAAGCCACGCAGCAAGATGATGACATAACAGGAAAATGACACAAAGGAGAACAAAGAAGAGAAGCACTGAAAAACTGGGAACTAAGGTGGCACAGGCAATAGGATGCCTCTCTCCCACATCGGAGTTTCCAAGGATCGAATTCCAGTGAAGACAGGCGGAGAAGGATGAGAAGAGAGGGCAGGAAATGGACATAGAGAGTTTCCCAGTGAATGAACACAGAAACAGCAAAAACCGGGGGTGGGGGTGTAAAATGGATAAAAACAAATAAAATTAATAAATCCTAAAAAAATATATAGGGGAGGAAGATTGAGACTATAGTTAGTAGTAATACTTTGACGATGCTCTTTCATGATTTGTAAACAAATGTTCCACAACAATGCAAGATGTTTGTGTTGGGGGGGGGAGCCCTGTATGAAGTTATGCATGTTTGTTTTGTAAGATCATGATGATTGCTGAACACTTATATTTTGTGTATGTTCATGTATGAATGATATACTTCAATAAATTGCTTTTAAGAAAAAAAAAAAAGGAAAGGGTGAGCTTGCCCTAACAGTTGAAGAGGGTGGATGTTCCTGCTCAATGTTCTGGGAGGGTATTGCCACCCCAGAGTACAGAAAGGGTGGAACACATTCCTCAAGAATTAGGGCAGTTAAGATCAGCACCCCATAAGTCTGAGAGGGGTGCTCCTGTCCTCCATGGATTAGGGAAGGCAGGTGGTCAACTGGTTACTCTGAGAGTGATGAGCCTGTATGCCAATAGTTAGGGGGAATGTTGTCTTCACCACACTGTACTAGGGGGGCTAAGACTCTAACCCAATGTTTGGGTAAGTTGTTGCAATCACCCAACACTCTTGGAGGGTGAGGTCTGGAGCTTGGTCAAACATCCAGATGCTTGAGGAGGGTGAAACCAAGAAAATGGCCACTGGGCAAGCCTGCAGAAAGGGTGCGTCCTCATGTGGCACCAGGAAGAAGTAATCATCCTCTTAAGAATGACTCTCTGATTTTGAAATCAAATGAAATATGCCCTGCAGATTTACTGAACTGTGAGGACACATGACTCATGTTTCTGTAGCAATTTCTCCTTATGATAATGAAAATGTTTATCCTTTGTCTTTCCATTTGTGTATAGGAAGCAGTTAAATGGTTTTGTAAGTTTCAGAGGTCTACAGCAGACAGTACTTTACCCGAACACAAACTGTATTTCTTTAAACTGATTATGCTATGATTTTGTACTTGCATTGTTACTGAAATAAGGTTTTTTGAATATTGTAATGTATTTTTGGAATTCAGAGGGTGGAGTGTGGCTGTTTGATATAGTTACAAATTCCAAAAATAGATATGGATTATGCTAGTAAACTGGTCTGTTCCTATGGGTGTGATTTAATTATGAGTGTGGCTCTGATTGGGCCACATCAGTAGGATGCTCATTCCCCACCCCTTGTAGGGTGGGGACTCAGAGATAAAACTACATGGCAAAGCAGAGGAGTTAGTTCAAGCTTTGAGTTGGAGTTCTGATGCTGAGTTTGGATGTGGAATTTTAAAGCTGGAGCCACAGGAAGTAAGCACACAGAGGAGCTTGGTCGTGAGGAAGGATAGAAGGCCCAGGAAAGAGACAAGCCATTTTCCTGATAGTGTACAGATGCCCTTGTGGTTTAAAGCAAAGCCTAGAGAGCCTCATAGTCTACAGCTGACCTTGTGGAGATAGCAGAGGAGCTGAGCCCAGAGAAAAGCAAGCTCCAGGAAGAGCAGAACCCAGGAAGCCTGAACCCTTACAGACATTGGCAGTCATCTTTCTCCAAGACATGGCAATAAACTTTGGTGAGGAAGGTAACTTGTGCATTTTGGCCTGGTAACTGTATGCGTTTATCCCCAATAAATACCCTTTATAAAGACCAACAGATTTCTGGTGTTTTCATCAGCATTCCTTTGGCTGACTAATACAATACCCATTAAATATATGTCCTAGAGACTTAAATCTTCTGGCTGTTCATATGCTGTGTGAGCCCTGAATCTCAGCAGAGTTGCAGCCAACATTTCCTTTCCAGTTCATTATACTTACCCAGGATAACTAACAAAAGGATGATGATGGACAATGTCCATCCCCAAAACCAGAGTATCTACAACTACAAGTAAGATAGTTCTATCCATTTGCCCCATGATATCTAAGCCCTCTCTCAATCAGAAGCAGAGAGAACATCACCATCCCCAAATCCTCAAGTTTGGAGAATGAATAATCATAAGGGGGGAATTCACGTATGAGCAAAGTACACTTACTATCTTACTGTTTTGTAAAATGGAAGAATTTAATACTGATAAAACAACAGTGGTCACCAGAGGTTCTGAGAAGGGACAGAGAAGCATAGGTGTAACACTGCATATATTTGGGACTTTGGAATTGTTCTGCATGATATTGCAATGATGGATACTGGCCATTATACAATTTGTCAAAACTTATAAAATTGTGCAGTGCAAAGTGTAAACCATAATGTAAATTGTTGACTATGGTTAGTAGCAATGCTTCAATATCTGTTCATATACCACGCTAATGGAAGATGTTATTAACAGGGTAAAATGTGAGAGAAGGAAGGTGTGGGTATATGGGAATACTGTATATTTTTATGTAACTTTTAAGTAATCTCAAACTTCTTTAAAAATAAAGAACAAAAATAGATAAAAGACCTAAATATAAGAGCTAGACTAGCAAATACTTGGAATGAAATATAAGGAAGCATCTTTAGAACTTTGTGATGGCAATGATTTCTTCTTGTTTATACTCAAAGCATGAGCTACAAAAGAAAAGAAAAAACAATAGATGGATGGGACCTTATCAAGGTTATATGCTTTTGTGCCTTCATTATGAAATTAAAATGACAGTCTAAACAATGGGAGAAAATATTTGGAAACTACATATCCAATAAGATTGAATATCCAGAATATAAAGAGAAATTCTTCATCTTAACAACAAAAAGAAAAACAAACCAATTAAAAATGATCTAAAGACTTGAGAAGACATCCCTACAAGAAATATATACAAATGACTAGAAAGCACATGAAAAAATGCTTAACAAGATTAGCCATCATGGAAATGCAGACTGAAAATCAAAATAAGATTCCATTTCACACCCATTAGAGTGATTGTTATTGAACTGGGAAATAAGTATTGGAGAGAATGTGGAGATATAGGAACTCCCGTTCCTATTACATACCTCTGGGCAATGTAAAATGATGCAGTCACTGTGGGATACTGTTTGGCGGTTCCTAAGAAAACTAAATATAGAAATACCATATTACTAGGCAATCCCACTACTATGTATAAGCCCTAAAGAACTGAAAGCAGGGACTCAAAGATATTCACCGATGTTCATAACAGCATTGCTCACAATTGCCAAAAGAATGAAACATCACACGTGTTCATCAATGAATGGATTAAAAAAATCTGTTATATGCATAAAATGGAGTCTTATTCAGCAGTAAAAGGAATAAAGGTCTGATAAATGTGACAATATGGGTGAACTTTGAAGATATCATGTTGTGTGAAATAAGCCAGGCACAAAAGGATAAATATTGTTTGAACTCACTGCTTCAAAACAATTGGAATAAGCAAACTTACAGAGTTAGGTTACTAGAGGATAGGGAATGGGAAGTTAAGGCTTAAAATGTACAGTGTTATTATTTTGAATGATGGAAATGTTTTGGTAATTGATGGTGGTGATGGTAGCATAACATTATGAACACAATTAACAGTACTGAGATATATATCTGAATATGATTAGGAGGGGAAATGTTAGATTGTATATGTGGAAATAGAATACAAATTTTTAAAAAGTCCATGGAAATTCATTACACAGTGAACCCTGAAATCAAGATTACGTGGACAGAAAGCAAAATATATTTAAGTGGGTTATTATGTGCAGTATTGATATTGGCCACTCTCATATCTACTCTTTGGTAATGTACTCAAGCCTGAAGGAGACATAGAGACCACTGATTTAATTCATAAGCTGCAAATGCATAAAATACATGCAGAGTGTTTTTCCCAGCTGTAACCTAAGAGCCTTCAGCATTCATTTCTGCTATGGTGTAAAGACAGACATTTCTAGGCAATAGTGCATGTAATAAGACCATTGGATTCCATTTGAATGACTCCATTTCCTATTTTCTTTTTGATAAAAATCTGTCTGCTGCCCAGAGGCTATATATACACATATAAGATCACATGCATAAAGCATTATATAAATCTATGAATGGTAGAATAGTGGAATGTGATATTATCTGGAAAAACAAAAACAGGCAAATCCAGTTATTCATGATAGTTATATTCTTTAGAGCCACAAAACACTGAATTAACAATTATTATAACATTGTTCCTAGGAGAAATACAGGCTTAGTTGCTTGCAAGTCTTTGCTCACAATAAAATCCTCAATCAATACATAATCTGTTTTAACATGTATTCCTGTTTTTAAAAACTTTTAAAACATATGTTATTGATTCTTTAACATTGAACTCACAGCAATAGCACTATAACTCATGACTAAATTAATAAATGCATTTTCTCCATAAGGCACAATACAGCCTTCTTGAGCTTAACAACACTAGATACAGCTTCAGCACTGTACTTGAAGTTCATTTTAACAGATAAACACCAACACAATGCATAAAAATGTGAAAACATGACATTAAATATACTGCAAAAAGGACATTTGTTTAAACTATAAAAGCTGAATGAAGAAAGCAAAATGTAGTCTCTTTACCCTCAGCTGGAAATAGCTCATTGAGAGAGTCAATCTTTTTGCCACCTTAAACATGTGTGCAAATGATTGCGAAATCACTGCAAGCATGATTTGGAGATTACAAGTAAATTTTAATGAGAGAAGGAATTCACAAACATGGAAACACTCAGTAATAGGGATTGGTTGTTCATGCTTAAATTGTGTGTTCATCTGTTGGAGAATAAATTGTCTCCCCTTGTAGGATAGAAAGGTCCAATATAATCAGCTTGGCCCCAATTGCCTGGTTCATTCCTTCAGTAAGCTATCCATGTCTTTGGCATGAGTAGGTTTCTTTTGGCTTATGCTGCTGGACAGTTGGGCATTAACAAGTAGAAATTGAGACCCAGTTCCTGTTGCTGATTCTGTGCATATCTCTATCCAAGCTACCAGATATACTTTGTGAAAGAGTCCATGAAGTAAGCACTAGGGTGAGAGATACTTATATAACCCAGGAAGAGTCAATGTCTCCACCATATTATTGGAGTCCTTTGAAATGATGCCACTCTGAAGCAAGCCATTAGAGCAATTTACAATCTGTTGCCCATTCCAAAACTTACCATTCTCATCTCGTTGTTCACAAACCCTGATCAGCAGTATATCCATTCCTATTGCTATGAATGGTTTAGAGTTATAACTCAGCATTTCCCTTCTTTCATTGAACAAAATTTCCTTTCACTGTAGTATTTCCCTATACCATTGTCTTGTAGGGCCTCCCTGAGTAAAGCCTGGCTTATCTCACTGGTAGCAGCACAGAAAATCCCTTATCTATAATATGCACCAACACTTCCTTCCTAATAATGAGAAACTTCCATGTCTATGATCAGAAAGAGATACCCAATATCTGGTCAGATCCTCCAGTTTTTATATTAGTTTGAAGAATATGACCCTGATCCTCAATAACTATATTTATTCCTCTAAAGAATATATGTTTTTCCGATGATGATGATGATCCAACAGAAAGGCAGATGGTGAGAGGTATTGAGCCCCATACATATGTTGAGGGGTAGGTTTAGGGATGAGCAGGGTCATGTCATGTTTTGTCACAGTAAGCAAGACCGTGGATGTGGTGGGCTCATCTATTTGGTGCTAAAAGAATTAGAACTTTGATTGATTGCATTTTGTCAATCAATTGATAATGTTTTTCCTGCTGAGTATAAGAAGAGTGGTAATGTGTCAGCATTTTGAGAAGAGGGGAGGAGTCATGGACTACTAGTTTGGAGAAAGAAAGTCTACAGAGTCTAGGGATAGATAATGAGATTGCTGAAGGTCCAACTTGCTGTTTGTTTATAATATGGTCATATTTTTAGAGGGACATCTGTCAGTAAGTTTTGGATTATTTCCAGCAATGATTTATTGTTCCTTGTGTGGTATTTGACATGGTAACAGCCTGAGAATGGAATTTATCTGGGTTTGGTTTCTGCCAGGCAAAGAACACCACACTGTAGGAGGGGACTTTTTAGAAGATATCAAAAAAAGAGTTAACAACAGCAATAAAATAAAAAAAACCTCTTTATCTGTATGTGCTCATGACATATTCCTTCTCAAAATACAGACAATGGATACTATATGTTAATTTTATATTTCATTATATTTGCATTATATATATACACTTATATGTATATATATGCACACATATATGTGTTTATTTATATATTTTTGTAGGGAGTGAGAGTGAAGGCACAAATATTTAGTGTATAAAATATTGTTAAATTATATTCCATTATTTTTTGCTAGCATATGTGAACTCATTTTAAATAAAAAGAAAACTTCAAAATTAAGAGTCTAAATTACTTTAAAAGTTCCTGTTTTATTTTCTTGGTTGCTAAGACAACTAAAATAGATTGAATTGGCTTAACAACAGGAGTTTCTCACAGGCTAGAGGTCAGAGGGCTTGCTTCCTCCTGGGATTAATATCTTCTCACTTGCTGACAATCTCTGGAGTTTCTTGGCTTTTGTGTCACCTGGCAATGCACATGACAGCATCTTCTTTCCTTTCCAGGTTCTGTGGACCTCCAGCTTCTGGTTATTTCCTATGGATTCCCTGTCAGACTTTCATTCTGTTTATAAAGGACTCCACTAATCCAAAGTAAAACCCAACCTGATTCAGTTAGGCCACATGTCAATTGAAACAACATATTAAAAAGAACTTGTTTACAATGGGTCTACACCTCCTAGAATGTGGGCCAAGACCACAAACAGGTCCAATCTACCACAGTACACTTCTCTGGACTTGCATATCTGGTGTTCTGAATGGAATAATAAGAGGTGCTAAAATTTTTGAGCCCCTTCGCTGCAGCACGTACTATGTAAACATTTGAATATACCATTTTATTTAATTCTTAGAGAATCCTTTACAAAAGTCCAGCTTTATAGATTTGGAAACAAGCTATAATCTTAAGTGATTTTCTCATGTCAACCTCCTAATCAGTGCTGGATCTGGCATCAATACCCTCCTGAGTCTCATGTTCATTTTATTTCACTGCCTATAAAATTAAACTTGCTGCTTCAGTACAGCCATTGGCTAAATTAATATGTTCATAAATCAGTTTGCTAACTCCTCCACAAGCAGAAGAAGAAAGTGCCTTTTTCATAATATCATTTGGTCACACTCCCTAATAATTCTTTATGGAAACTTATTATACTGTAAATAGAAAACTGTCCCTGATATGAGTTTTGCTATTATTTAGCTGTCTGTTCATAGTGGTTCCATCATGTATTTATCCTTAGTTTTCCCAATTACAAAATGATGAGATTTTAGCAAATATTATCTAACAATTTTATATCTTTCAAAATATATTTTGGAATAATCAGTCCCATTCTCTTTGGCCTAATTCTGAGAACAGAAAAATGTACCAGAATTCTCCAGGTTAATTGATTTGCTGTGTTTAAATACAGATCTGAGTCAATCTACAATTAAGAAAGTTCAAGTGAAATGACCAGGGTTTTGCCCCCCATGGACTTAGACAATAGGGAACAATTATAGAAGAAAATGGAATATATAAGGCTTGACAATGTAAGGTTCTGCCTTTAAAAGTAGGT
>JAQZBX010088097.1:0-12789 GCA_029593785.1 Cabassous unicinctus | reverse complement strand
ATACATACCTTCCATATGATCCAAGGATTGTGCTCCTAGTTATTTAACCAATTGATTTGAAAACATATATTAACACAAAAATCTGTATGCACATGTTTATAGCAGCTGTATTCATAATAGCTAAAAACTGGAAGCATCCAAGATGTCCTTCATTTGTTGAGTGGATAAATGAATTGTGGTATATCTATACCATGGAATACTCAGAAATCAAAAGAAACAAGCTGTCCCCACAAAAAGATATGTGATATCACATATTGCTAAATGCTACAAAGGTATGATTCCAAATACATAATATTCTGGAAATAGTAAAACTATATAGAAACATTAAAATGGTCAGTAGCTGACAGGGGTTTAGGAGGGAAAGAGAAGATGAAGCACAGGGGATTTCTGGAGTACTAAAAGTATTCCATGTGATACTGTTAAGAGTGGATATAAGATATTATGCTTTTGTAAAAAAACAAAAAAGTACAGCACAACGATTGAACCTTAATGTGTACAAATTTTTAAAAACAGATTTAGGGGGTCAGGAATTCTCAGGAAGCAATGCAGACAGTGATAAGAGAATATAACTCTATATGAAACAATTTTGCTGATGTGAATAGGGGAAAAGCTACTGCTCTAAATAACATTGGAAATAAGTGGAGTCTGTGAAAGAAAAAGCAAAATAAATTTTACGTAAGATAGTTGGCAATGTTGAGTTCCATTGGGTACGATTTAACAATTGTGATGCTTCTATTAATGTATCCTGCATTGGACAAAAAAATAAGAAAATAGATACAGATGGTGGGAGCCAAATTCCTCACTGTTGGGGTGGGAGTTTACAGCTAAACAAAGTACGGAAGTTAGTGTGACCCATGTGGTCACAGATCAGAGTTGGAAACATCAGTATAAATTTGTTTAACATGATATAGATACAGATAAGGCTGTATACAAAAATCTTTATAGATATATCAGTGAATAGAGATTCATATAAACATATTAATACCCCAGTTGCAATGAGCACAACATGAGCCCAGATCTTTGTTTCGATTATCATTCTCCAATGAGAAAAAGAAAAAAACAAGGCTCTTTGGAGAAATGGCAGATTTTAGAATTGGGGCAAAAATATATAATAAATACATTCAGTACTACCAGAAAGTAAGGAAGTGTTAGAAACAAAACAAAACAAAATAAAACACATGCATATTGATATAGGTACGTTGAAGGAGCACAGGAGCTAAATGAAAGAGCTCCTAATGGCCAAAACTTCATCAATTTGAGCAAAAATAAATTAAGTAGTATTGGATTATAACTCTAAAGTATGGAATAAATATTCATGATTCCATATTGATATAACTGAAAAAATGTTTGGCTAAATGCATAAATGGGAAGAAGAGACAATTATCCCATAAAGAAGTATTCCAAAAAATTTGGATAGGTACTCCTCCCTCAAGGAGGGAGAGCATACATACCTACTCATTACTTGTGGACTGTGCAAAATAACTTTCTTCTAAAGCATACAATATGGAAGGGGGGCAGTAATCTTACAATGGATTACTGAAAATAACTGAAAAACACTATCTCAGCTAGGTGGTCAAGGCCAACAGCAACAATCATAAATCATGTTGATTGTATGTACTTTTAATATGAGGCAATGAAAATGGTACCTTTCCTCTATGGTTTTCCTCTCCAAAACCCATAACTCCAGTATAAAAAGGAGAAGAATATCAGACAATTTCCACTAGTGGGCCATCCTCCAAAATACCTTACCCCAGTACTCATCAAAAACAAGGAAAGTCTTAGAAATTGTCGCAGCCAAGATAAGCCTAAAGAGACATGACACTAAATTCAACATGGTATCCGGGATGAGATCCCAGAACAGAAAAAGGAAATTTAGATAAGAAGTTAGGAAATCTAAGTTAACTGTGCACTTTAGTCAATAATAAAGTGAAAAACAAACTAAAACCAAATTAACATAAAACTTTTCCTCAATGTAAGCCAGCATCATTTATATCTGAACAGTTGGAAAGTCACACAATTTAAAAATGCATACACATAACAAAATATACATGTAATAAATAAAACATTTTATGAATTAGTACAACCCCATCAACACAGTATTTGCTATTGTATTAAAAGCATTTATTTAAAATATGTCCATAAAATGGAAGGCGCACAAACTCATTATTTTTGATAAAATATTAAACGTGAAAGTACCATCCGCTGCCTAATATAACTTTGAAAAAGATATGAGAACTATAAAGAATAACAGAGTCAATAAACACCTACTTTCATAGCATTTCCCCTTATCACAGTCCTGTCCCCATTCACTCTTTCCTTTGAAAGAGATCGTTATAACCCTGACCCAAATGACTCTATATGATGACTTTAGAAATTATACTCCAAAAATATATGAAGCAGGTATTGAATTTTTTGGTTCAGTATAAGTAGAAAAATACATTGGTAAAAGAAAGACACCCCACTTATAAATGTATTAGATTACAAAATGACTAAGAAGTTTCCACTGAAGAGAACAGTAAAAGCCCTTGTTACCACTAGTCCATATTGTACATATCATTTCCCATTACCCTTATCAAAGAACAGCCCAGGCAAATACAACATTTTTTGAGCTTATTGCAGGTAGTATATTGGATTTTCTTATATGAATGGTAAAAAGAGTTAATTCAGTGCATTACACAATAAAAAATATTGCAAATAGGCTCTCTCTGCCTAGATGGGCCCACACCAAATCTTGGTGTGTATTTCCGTCTTTCCCATTTCTCAGCAAGCTCTGTTCTTTCCCCCATTTCCCAAATAAATTCTTTTTACTGGCATAACTAAAGACTAGATACTCTTGCTACTCTAACATACTGAGAAATTTGAATAACTAAAATTTATGTAATGAAAAAGAAGAGAAAAGTGATTATCTTAAAATACTCTTTAGTGTGGGGGAGAAATATATGCCAAAGCTGTGTGAATAATCTTCAACATTTGTATTGAATATTCTGACAGTGTAATTTTTTAAAATCTACTGTAAAAATTGTACAGGGATTTATTTTATGTTAGAAATTAGGTTAGAGATACATTAATCATTAATGTTTTGGTCTCAATATCATTCTTGGATTTTATATTTTACAGATTTTAGCAATCAAGTATCAAGGACTGCTCTGTTTAGGGTCAGGAACTTCCAGAGCATTCGGCTTATTTAGGAAGTCATTGCTATCAGTTCTCCTAGCCACACATGCCTGATAGAATTCTTTGATAGCACTTTGAGCTCAAGATTTTATTTTTTATCCAACTTGAAGTGCTTTAAAATTGCAGCTTTTAGAACAAATTAAATCAACTTTGCACGTTAAAAAAAATTCCAACAACTGTTGCCATTTATTTCAGATTTTCCATTTAGCAGAAATGAAATTGCCCAGTAGCTCTGTGTCTGTTCTATTTGTAGTGGGTATTTATATGTATGTGTGTGTGTGTGGCTTTCTTATTCTTTATATTTTTGAAAAATGCTGAACTGCCAGCTGCTGGGAAACATTCCATCTACTTTTATTTTTCTGTGATCTAACATTTGCCAAAGGGAAATTGTTTAAAATTTTCCATACTATCACTTGTTGTCTTAAATGTTATCTTGGTACCAAAAATATTACTTGATAATTTATTTCCAAGAAGGGCTTCACTTTCTTTTCATTGTCTGCCCTGCTTAATCCTGCAGTGTCTTTTTAGTGAACATGCTGCCTCCTCCAGGAAGTCAAGGCCCCTTACTGAGGATTAGATTGCCCTCAACTGTGTAGGCATACAATCTGGTAGTCCATCTACCCCGGTATTTACCACATTGCATTACAATATAGTCTATGGGTTCTCTAACTACCCTAGCTTTCTTGATTTATACCTTTACACATAGCATTTACCTTAATATACAGCACATGGTAAACTCTTTTTTAAAAACAAATTTCAATAGACTTTACTTTCAGAACCGTTGTAGGTTAACAGAAAAGTTATTTAGAAAGTACAGAATTCCCATATGCCCCATCACATACACAGTGTTCCCTGTTGTTAACATTTTGCATTAGTTTGGTGTCTTTGTTACAACTGATGAACCAATATCATTATAATTATATTATTAACTTAAGTTCATAATTTACATAAGGTTTCACTCTTTGTTTTGAGCAGTAGACTCTTGTAGACTTTTTAAAAAAATTTTTGATCAAGTCCAGTTTATTTAATTTAAAAATATTTGCATTGTGTTGTATCTAAAAACTTACTTCCAAATACAATCTCATAAAGATTTAACCCTTATGTTTTTTCCTAAGAGTTTTATAGTTTTAGCTCTTACATTAAGGTCTGTGGTCCATTTTTTTTTAACAAATCAATTTTATTGATACATACTAATAAATCATACAATTTACCCAAAGTGTATAATCAATGGTATTTGGTAAAATCGCATAGTTGTTCTTTCAACACTTCAATCATTAATAAAGCATTTTCATTATTTCAATAATAATAATAATAAACAAAAAACAGACCAACAAACAAACAAGGAAATTCCTCACCTCTCAATTTTTCTGTTTCCCCTGCTGTACATAGCTGCTATTTCTGGCTATTCTTGCACAATTATTTATTTGTTTATTAATCAGTTTTATTGAAACGTATTCACATACTATATGATCTATCCAAAGTGTTTACACAATGGTTTTTTTTAGCTGTTAAAAGTCCTTTATTTTAGAATTCTAAAATAAATGGAAAAATAGATTGAAAGGAATCACAAATTTTAAGAGAGTGCAAGGCCAGATTAGATTTAATATAATCAATTATAAAAAATAGATAGCATAACAACAAACATTTGTAAATGTAAATAATAATTCAAATATAACAAAAATTCATTATAACATAATTCTAAATTTTATATTACAGCTCTATTGGACATAATAATCTCTAAGAATGAAATAAATTATTGGTTTAATTATTTAATTTCCATTAAGGCCATAATTCTTTCTAGATAATCAAATTCCTATTTGGGAATTCTTCACATCTTATTGGAATGAATTATAGCAGATAATTTGCCAACTCATAAATTTATGAGGCAGAAAAACTCAAAATCTTGTTCAATAGTAGTCATACTAAATCATTATTGATCCAGATAGATTATTTTAATTAAAGAGTATGAATAAGAAAGGGTTAAAAATTTAAATATCCAAAAACATATCTCTTCTCCAGTCCTCCTTAATTAAAAGCAAGTGTTATTTTGTATGAAGAAAATTACAGAATACTGACCACAGGAATAATTTGCCATTTGTACTGAGCAATTAGAGTTCATATACTATAATATTGTTATTTTACATTTATTTGAACTACTCTAGCTACTTTTTGGTTACTATTTTCTTGGAATACCTTTTTCCAAACTTTCACTTTTAACCTGGTTGTGTCCTTACATCTGAGGTGGATCTCTTGTAGACAACATAGAGACATCTCTTATTTTTTTATCCATTCTATCAGTCTATGTCTTTTGATTGGGCAGTTCAATCCATTAACATTCAGCATTATTACTGTAAAGGCATTTCTGCATTACTTACTTCATCCATTTTGTCCTTTGGTTCTCTGTTGTCATACCATTCTATTGTCTGTCTTTTTATCCTTCAGTTTATCCTTCCTAATAATCTTCATTTTTAAACTCTTCTCCAAATCTCTTGCCCTTGTTTTTTCCTTCCAGGCTGCAGCACCCCCTTTAGTATCTCTTCTAAATCTGGTCTTTTGGTAACATACTATCAGTTTTGTTTGTCTGTGAAGACTTTGAACTCACCTTCATTTTTGAAGGACAGCTTTGCTAGATATAGAATTCTTGGCTGGCAGTTTTTCTCTTTCAGTACCTTAAATACATCATACCACTTTCTTCTCTCCTCCGTGGTTTCTGATGAGAGGTTGGTACTTAATCATATCATGTTTCCCTTGTATATGATGCTTTGCTTTTATCTTGCTGCTTTCAGAATCCTCTCTTAATCTCTGATATTTGTCATTCTGAATAGTAAGTATCTTAGGGTAGGTGTATTCAGATTTATTCTGTTTGGAGTGTGTTGTCCCTCTTGGAAATTGATATTTATGTCCTTCATAAAGGTTGGGAAGTTTTAGGTCATTATTTTCTCAAATATTTTTTCTATCCCCTTTCCATTCTTTTCTCCTTCTGGGAAGCCAATAATGCATATGCTTGTGCATTTCATGTTGTCATTCAATTTCCTGAGACAGTTGCATTTTTTTCCGTTATCTTCTCTATTTGTTCTCCTGTCTTTTCCAGTTCCTATGTTCTGTCTTTGAAGTCACTAATTCTGTCTTTAAGCAATTCAAATCTACTCTTATGTGCCTCTACTATATTTTTAATCCCTTCATCATGTCTTTCATTCCAAATAGGTCTGTAACTTTTCTTCGAAGACTTTCAAATTGTTCTTTATGCTCTCCCAGTGTCTTCTTAATATCCTTTATTTCTTTAGTCATATTTTCTATATAATCTTTGAAATGATTTAGGACAATGGTGTGATTATCACTGATTAATTTTCTTAAATCCTGTATCTCTTCAGGATATTTGGTTTGTTCTTTTGGCTGGACCATCTCTTCCTGTTTCCTAGTATGGCTTGTAATTTTTTACTGATGTCTAGGCATCTGAATATGTTGGTGAATTTACTTTGATGGCTTATTTCTCTCTCTTGCCTATTTTTTTCCCCACAGCTCTTCTTTGATATTTGGTTCAATTTATTCTCAGGCTTTAAAATTGCCCAGCTTAAGTTAGTCAAAATTAGGCCAGGGACTCACCAGTGAGGTGCAGATTTTCTCCGAGAGGTTGGATACAGAGAGCGCAGTTTTTGCTTATGCAATTTCCAGACTGTCCAGCATATGGCCCTAGTCAGCACACCTTCTCATGGAGATGTTCCAGTTTCAGCTTTCCTGTGCTCCTGTGCTGAATCTCCAGACCAGAGATTCAAAGCGGGCTCTGCTGGACAATTTCACTGAAGAAAAGCACCCGACCTCCCCTCCCTTTTCCCTTGAAATGGCTGACAGGGAGGAAGATGTCTGTTCTCCTCTCAGTCAGCTTCAGTAAGATAGGTGTTTGACCCTAGCTTAATATCTTGGGGGTGGGAGAGGGGAGCCCTTCCCAGTTGCCACCAGGGCTGGGTATCTCACGTTTGTTGTTACAGCTTATTTGTCTCTCTGGCTCTCATCCTCCTAGGAGTTGTATAGCACTGTACTGGTCTGCTGACCCCCAAAGGAGGTCCCTTGGACAGCTTTTGGCTCTTTCTCCATTGTTTTTGTGAAAGCATTCAGCTCTGCCTGTTGGTCTGTCACCTTATTCTCACAGTCTTTTCATTGACTTTTAAACGATTCATTTATGCAAAAGTGAATACTTGTAAAGGAACTTTTAGGATTTGCATGAGATAATTTTCAAAATTAACAAGTAATTTCTAAGTTTAATTTCACTATTTGCATTCTCAATTGTAAATACAAATAGACATAAAATAGTAAGTTCATTGGTGTTCATTGTTGATGATACTATATACAAATGGATTCTCATTGATACATTCACAAATGGTTTTCCCTTTCTTTTCCATTTTTTAAAAATTTCATGTCAAGTTATATCTAAGGTGACCTTGGTATAATTCTTGTCAGTCACTTGTGACAGATACACTATTTTGAGTTAAGGTATATTCACATTGGAAATATTAATATATTAGAGCAAAGAAATGTCAGTTGCACACTGCAAATGAATTACTGGCTTTCAGCAGTGGTGAATATCATCATATGCATGCAAAAGCATTGAGTATATTATTTATTTGAATGTCAATAGAATTATGTAATCCTTGTATTTTCTTAATCATTAAAATAATATATTTTGGGATCAGGAGGAGGAGTATTTGAGAATTCTCAGTACTTTCTTTACATTTTTTCTGGAAACTTAAAATGAGCTAAAAAATAAAGTCTATTACAAACAAACAAAAAACACAAGCAAATAATATATATTATGAAGAGAATGTTCTTATAAATATCTTAGACAAATTCATTATTCAGTAAATGAATTAATGGCAATTTTCTACTTTTATACCTTAGTAGAGTTTATAAAATGAATGTTTTGCTTTGAGTATTATTAATCATATACGTCAGTAAGTTTATGTATGTGAGACAATTTTGGTCTTGGGTAGAAATGCCAATAAGAAACATGAAGTTAGCTTTGAAAAGCTTAATTTGTAAAGTACTGATTGTGTTATTGATGCAATCTGATTCACTGAAATCTCATTTGACTTTTTTTTGCAAGAGCAAAAAAAGGGAAAAATAGTTCATAACTATTGTGCATATACAAATAGTAGATTTTGGTAAAGCAACACAATTTACAAAAGATATTTAATATGTTCTCCATTTGGAACAATAGTAATAGAACCACTCTTCATAAATTCTGTATCTTTACTAAGAGAGGGAAACGGGACTTTATTTGAGGTCAAACCTAACATAGGCTTATGAAGCTGGGGATATCTTAAAACTATACAGATTTTTTATTTGTTTGTCTACTCACAAAAAGAGCTGAGCTTCTTCTGATCTCCCTGTTGTTAGAAAGAAGTTGAAACCTGAAAAAATTCCTTTGGCACCAATTTATTGGTCTCTCTGTTTAAGATATTTGTTGATTAAATTGTTGGGTTTATATCCATTTCAATTCCCTTTTTCTGTCCCTGTCATAGATCTCACCAACTCTATTTCAAATCATTTTCCGTTTTTGCCCTGAAACCTCCTACTTTACCCTATCACTTCTCTCTTGGCAATGTACCCTCTTGTTTCAATGATTAAAACTATCATCTGTGGTCTTTCCAGCGGTTACGCTTTCTCTTAGGAAGACCTCACGGACTGCTGCAGTAAACAGTGCCTCAAGCAAGGGAGCTCCTGAGAGTTCCAGAGATATCTAGACACTATAGGCAGGGCAGACAACCCCAGGAATCTGGCACCCTGTCAGCTGGCCTTACCTTGGAATAAATGATAACCTATCCCCCCAATGTTTCAGAGTTGAACTCATTTATAATGTTTCTACTCATCATTCTTATGCTCCTTTTAAGTGAACCTATAATTAACACTATACCCATTAAATATGAGTCCCAGAGACTTAAATCTTCCAGCTATCCAAATGTCAGTTGAGCCTTGAATCTCAACAGAGTTGCAGCCAACACCTACAATCCAATTCATCAGACTCACCCTGGACAACTAACAAAAGGATGATGATGGAAAATGCCCATCTCCCAAAACAGAGAGTATCCACAACTGCAAGCAACAGTTCCACCCATCTGCCCCATGGCAACTAAGCTCCCTCTCAACCAGAACCAGAGTGGACATCACCACCCCCAAATCCTCAAGAACAAACATAAGGGGGGATTGCAACTATGGATGTAAGTAGACATTATTATTCTAGTAATGGAAGAACTTGTAACATTTATATAAAGACAGTGCTCACAGAGGTTCTGAGGGGAGGGAGAGGGAAGAATAGGTGTAAAATGGGTATTATTGGGACATTAGAATTGTTTTGCAATACATTACAATGGTGGATACAGGCCATTATATGCTTTGTCCAAACTTATAAAATTGTGTGGTGCAAAGTGTAAACCATAATGTAAACTCTAGACCATGGTTAGTAGCAATGCTTCAATATTTGCTCATCAATTGTAACAAATGTACCACACTAATTAAAGATGTTGTTAATGTGGAAAAGTGGGGGAGGGGGGTGAGGTACAGGGGAATCTCCTATATATTTTTTTTTAAATTTTTTAATTGAAGTTTACTACTCATACATAAACAACATAAACAATAAGTGTATAGTAATAGTTGTGAACTTACAAAACAAACATACATAACATCATATAGAACTTTCATACTTCATCCTACCATCAATATCTTGAATTGTTGTGAAACATTTTTAACTAATGACTAAAGAGTATCCTCAAAATATTACTACTAACCAAAGTATTTTCCCACAACCCACCCTATTATTATTATTTATATCATTTTTACATGAACATACATAAAAAATAAATGTATAGTAAAAGTTGTGAACATACAAAACAAACATGCATATCATCATACAGGGGTCTCATGCATGAACCCACCACCAACACTGTGCGTTGTTGTGAGACATTTGGTACAAATTATGAAAGAATATTGTTAAAATCTTACTACTAACTGTATAACTTATCTTACATTTGGTGTATTTTTCCCCAAACCTACCCTATTATTATTTTTTAAATATATTCTTTGACAGAAGATTTAAACTTACAAACAATCATGCACATGTGCAGAATTCCCAAACAGCACCCTTCTATCAACACACCACATCGTGGTAGAACATTTGCTACAGATTATTAGATAATATCATCAGATTATTACCAGATCCACAGCATACATTTGGCACACATTTTCCATACTCCCCCATTAATAACACAGTACACCTTTGACATAGATGCTTGAATATTACATTATTACTGTTAACCACAGTCGTTAGGTCACTCCAGTTGTATTTTTCCCATGCTTCTCCACATTCCCACCACCCTGCAATAGTGATGTACATCTGTTCTAGCTCACAAAGAACACTCTTGCATCTGTACCATCAACCACAATCCTCATCCACTTCTGGGTTTACTGTGCTATTCAGTCCCTAGATTATTCTCTAACTTTCTGCCAATTGGTATTTACATCCTTAGACTGCCATTTTCAGCCAGATTCCCATTTATAAACCAGCTGTTACTCTCACTATACAGTGTTAACATCAACTCTGTACATATCCACACTTTCACAGTAAAGTTAATTAAAACATCTACATACATTGAACATCAGTAGTCCGTCTCAGTTCTCCTCTTATCTTCTTTAAGAATCCACCACCTACTACCAAATCTTGAAGATATTTTCCTATATTTTCTCCTAGAAGCTTTATGGTTCTTGCTTTTACATTACTCCCTCATTTTTGGGAATTGGAGCTTCCAATTCCAGCTGCAGAATAGCTCCCGAGGAGGCTTGTGCCACCAGTGGAGGATGCTCTACTTACAAATATTCTCTGCAGATGGGCAGAGAATTCCATTCTTTCAAGGATGTTGCAGGATGCTCTTCTGGTCTCCTGGAGCCCCCAAACAGGTGCTTTAGGTAGCTCTGGGTGATTGCTAACTGTCTGTTAGCACAAGATGACTCTAGGAGCTCCTTACCCTGCCGCCATCTTGCTGGATGTTGATCCCCTATGTTTTTGATGTAACATTTATGTAATCTAAATCTTCTTTAAAATTATAATAATAAAGAAAAAAAGGGAAGAAAAGAAAAAAATAATTATTTTCTTCATAAAAAAATATCATCTTGAAAAGCAATTATTTTACCCCATCTAATTTTGAACCTCCCTTCACTCCATTTCTTCAGGCTCTAGTGTTGAGGCAAAACTTCAGTTTTACTAAGCCAAATCTGTCGTAGCATCTTACCCTTGTACTGGCTTTGCAAACATATGTAGCATATGTCTGCCTTCATTCCTACAATGACCTTTCTGCTTTTGTACTGGTTCCTCCCCCCCACCACACAGGGTGGGCAATGTATGGTTTAAATTGCAGATGATAAGGAAAAAAAAAAACTTCTTATTGTATGCTAGTCATACTGTAAGCAGTATACCTGACATTTTTTATGCAATTTTCTGTTTTAGTATTTGCAAAAATCCTGATGCAATAAGACAGTGTTTCTCAAACTTGAACTTTCTTAAGAGTCACTTGCAGAGCTGTTAAAAGACATTCATTGGAAACATCCATAGGGATTCTGGTTCAGTGTGTGTTGGCTGGAGTTGTAAAATTTGCATTTCGTATAAGATCCCTTGTGATACTGATTCCACCAGTCCATGGTTCACACAATGTATTAGAAAACTAAAGCTGAAAAACCTGAAGTAGCCTTCTTACTGTCACAAGCCTCATAAACTTATAGTATGATCCCAATGTTTTTTGACTTCAAAGCCAACATCCTCTTCACCATCCTATATTTAGTAGTAGTTTATTTATAATAAAAAGATTATCTAACCTTAAGTTTACCCTAAATTTAAAAAAATTGCCACCTATGGAAGTAATAATTACACCAATATTTTACTCTAAAATCAATAATTAAAAGAAACGATGTGAGAATTTACGTCGAATTTTTAAGAATGAAATATATTTTGTATCTGGTTGTTGAGAGAAAATTCCTTTTCACAGACTAATGATATCTACTATATTTAAGAAATCATGGAATTAGAGAAATCACTTTTCTGCAAACTCCAGTGATAATAGATTGTAACAAGGATAGTCAATGGATGATAAAACAATTAGGTGAAATTTTTTAGGTGGGAAAGAAGATACTTTTCCTCTGCCAAAGTATCAACTCTAAATATTGTTTGTGAAATTTAAAGAGGAAACTGATTTTTAAAATGAAGGGATCAATTGTTCACAACCTTAATGAAGTAGCCAAACTGAGCATCACTAGTCATGGGACCCACTGGTATTATGTGCCTCCTTGGTGTGTTACAGTATGAAGTACAGAGCCTCACCTGTGAAATGATCATGCTAAAACATATTTAAACTAAATATAATCAAGCCTTTAATTTTAAATTCTAGTTTATAAAAACAACAACAACCCAGAGATGGAGGAACAAGTTAAATTATACCACAAAGAAACAATCAGACAAAACAAACATGAGGGGATATTCTAGATGAAAACTAACATACCATTGAATTTAAAAATTGAATATCATAATAAATTAAATAAATAAAAGGAAGAGGAACTGTTCTAAATTAAAATAGGCTA
>JAQZBX010088096.1:0-12785 GCA_029593785.1 Cabassous unicinctus | reverse complement strand
CGCGGCGCCATGGGCTGATGCGGCAAGACCTCACAGCAAGGGGGAGATAAGCAGACACAGAGAAGACACGCAGCGAATGGACACAGCAGCACAAGCAGCAAGGGGGGGATAAATAAATCTTTAAAAAAAAAAAAACATTTTAATGTATATCCTTCCAGCCCATTTTTCTACGAATATACATTATGCATATGGTTTTTGTATATGGCTGGTTTCACTTAACATTGTATTTAACTACTTACCCATGCCATTAGAGCCCAAAAATATTACTTTTAATGATTACACAGCCTTCTATCATGTGGCTGTACCCCATTTCTTTTAAGAGTTCCCTGTTTTAGACATTAAATTAATACCAGTTTTTCACATTCACAAATACCACCCCAATGGACATTCCCACAGAGAAATCTTTATGTCCTGATAAGTCCTTTGAAATAAATTCTTAGGAATGGAATTCCGGGGTCAAAGGGTAGGAACAGTTTTAAGACTCTTGCTATATATATTGCCAAACTGCCTTCCAGAAAGGTTCTACCGATTTACATTTCTTCCAGCAGCATATGAGAGTGCCCTGGCTTGATTATTTTAAAAATTTTTGCCAAGCCGGTATTGAATTATTGTTTTAATTTGCATTTCCTTGATGGCTTGTGAAGTTAAACTTCTTTTCATATGCCTTTCTCTGGAACACCTCTGTGCAAGGGAGTTTGGCTTGAGGAAAAGCATCTCAATGGAAATATTTTTGAAGCAGCTGGAGTTGTCGGGGCGGATCCTTTTTTATGATGCTTTCCTGGACTAGGACCTCAGCTCCAGGAAGCCTGTGCACGGCTTGACACAGTTCTGCAGCTGTGATTATTCATTTACTGGTTCCGGGGAAGGCTTCTCCAGCCCCATCCTGCCCCTAGGTGGCACCTCCATATCAGGGGTGACTACAGCAGCTTCTGCTGGAGTCGTTCCAAACCCTAGTAGATCAGAAGTCCTTTTAAACATTCCACAAAGAGAATTTCATTCTATTCATGACCTGGCAGATAGGAACCATCCCAGGAGCAGAGGTGAATCTACAAAAGAGGATGGTGTGTGCTTGTCTCATTCTCCTGGCTGGTTGTTTAAAAATTACATATTCCTTCTCACCCGATGAAAGGTAGCTGAAACCACTGCATTTTCAGCACTGGTTTTTTAAAGCTCTTCCCCAAAATATCTGGTATGTGATATTTGACTGTGACCAAGCTTGTCAGAGATCCTGTAAACAGAGCTTTAACCAAAAAAGAAGTTATTCTGGCAAATGTTTAGGGAATAGAAAAAACTCCCTTTTCAAGCAGCTTATTTTATTAGAGATGCCTTCACTCACACTGTCTTACTTTTTTTCAAGCACACACACACACACATGCACACACCCACCTTTATCAGCACATCACATCCATCTCCACACATCCATTCGTACCACATCACACCTATATACTGCATGCACACTACACACTCAACCAACACTACACACACACTTATACCACATCACACACACCGCAACACGTGCACATGCGCTGACACACACACAGCACACTCAACCGACACAACACACACATATGCATACCACATTACACACACAATATGTGCACCACACCTCCCATAAACACACCACACACACATACACATACACCCCATCACCACCCAAATACACACACAACATACATTTGTCCTATACAGCACACACACTTATACCACACCATCTATACACTTGACCCACACAACACACTTATACCACATCACACATATACCACACTGCCCATGGCACACACCATACACACACACACACTGCCACCATAAGTACTACCACATCCATGGCCCCACATACACATACACACACACACACGCATACACATATGCACATATACACATGCACACACTGTAGCAGTTTGACATTATCAATGAATTCCAAAAAGAAATATTGGATTATGTTTGTAAACTGGTCTTTTCATCTGGGTGTTTTAGAGTGTATTGGATTCAGAGGTTTTACTTTTACTTGATTAACTAATGATTAAGGCTTTGATTGGGCTACATCAGTAGGACATTGCATCCCCGCCCCCTTGTTGGGTGGGGACTCACAGAGAAACTGCACCACAGAGAAGGGAGGTTGAAGTTTTTGAGCTGGAGCCCCAGGAAGTAAGCACATAGAGGAGCTTGGTCGTGAGAAAAGAGAAAAGGCCCTGGGAAGGGAAACTAGTGGTTAGACCTGATGGTCTACAGCTGGTCTTGTGGAGATAACAGAGGAGCTGAGCCCAGAGAGAAATGAGCCCTGCGAAGAGAGGAACCCAGGAAGCCTGAACCCTCATAGACATCAGCAGCCATCTTGCTCCAACACATGGCAATAGACTTTGGTGAGGGAAGTAACTTATGTTTATGGCCTGGTAACTGTAAGCTTCTACCCCAAATAAATACCCTTTATAAAAGCCAACAGAGTTCTGGTATTTTGCTTCAGCACCCCTTTGGCTGACTAATACACACACATACACACACATATACATGTGTCCCTTCTCCTTCCATCCTTCCCCCTCTTCCAATCTCCCTTAGACCCCTTTACTTTTAAAAACATTTGTGGTTCTGTGGCTACTATGGGGATGAAAGGGGAGCTTGCGGCCTTGGTTACATTTCCTGTCAGAACAGGCTCCAAAGCTGCTCCAACCATCTTGCTTCCTGCTTGTGAAGAGGGGTAGGGAAGGAGCAGAAAATGCTCAGGCCAGGGCTCTGGGATAGATCAGAGGATTAATTAGAAATTACCGAGTGGTTTGTGAGGCAATATCTTTCGTCCAGCGCAGGCCTTGGTCTGAGACCTTCTCCCTGCTTGCTCATTAACATGGCTCATGGAGCTTGCAATCTGGAATAAATCGAGTCTGGGGCAGGCAGTTGGGGCTAGACAGTAAGAACCTAGAAGCGTCCACCCTTCTAATTTCCCTCCACTTTCCTTATTTAAAGCTAAAAAGATTTAAAATAATAATAAGAAATTCTCAGAGATATGAAGAAGTCACTGCCACACTTGGCTCTGCTAACTAGAAAGAGCAAACCCAATCAACTTATTATCAGCTTTATAGATTATCTGTGGAAAAAATTTTCATGCCACAGTAGTTCCCCTTTCCCCAACCTTCCTTCAGATTCAGTCCCCTTTCCCACCCAGCCACAGTATTCTAGACACCATGGGCTATTTTTAATACCTTTTTGGGAAAACACCATTCAGAAAGCAAATCTGCTGCAAGCAGTCCCATTAGACAGTCCAGAGACAAATTTAAATGACTTCCTGGGTCTCCATGCATTGGGATTACCCATGCCACTGTTATCCCTTCCATCAGTTTGGATTATTGAAAATTATTCCCTCTTGACTAGAGTGTCAAATTTGAGTCACTTATATCAAATGGATTATTTCAGCCATTGAAAATTTTCCAAGGGGCAGTTGCGATGGTAGATCATAGCGGTGAAGATCTTGGGCTAGGGTTTCAAATAGTCTTATGTTTCTATCCTGGCCACATCAAGGGCCATAGACCCTGAGCCTAAATTTCCCCCATGCGTAAAGTGGACAACAACAAGACTCACTTCGGGGAGTAGATGGAAAGGATTAAACGAGCTGCTGCTCAGTGGCTGACACAGGGCAAGGTTGGGATAAATGGTCGCTACTATTATTATTAATGTGCTCTAAGTTTCTGCAGCCAAAAGTATCTGATAAATGGGCTAGTTTTTCTTGTCCTGATAGTGCCCTGCAGCAGGAAACAAAAAGGCACGATTTTAGCAGCATATTTTCAAAAAGATGAACTGCCGTCTCTTATTGTACTGAGAGACCAGTAGAACGTGCCAGAGTTTTACTCCACCTGTTCTCGGCATCAGTGGCAGTGAGTGACCATGTGGAAATCGGGTCTCTGCCCTTCCCCTGTTTCCTGTAACAAAACCCCCTTTGTCTATTTCAGCTTGTTCACTCGTTTGAAAGAGGTCTCCCCTTTCCTTTATACTAAATGGGCAAGTCATTATTGCAGTAATAATACCTGTTATTACCAGTCAACCTCTCTTCCAATAGTAAATTATTATCATGTACTTGGCTAAAAGGGCCCTGTGCTGTTGCTATTTGTAAAGGCCAGATTAGGCAGAACAATAAAACTTGAAGTAATCATAATGACATCTTGCATTTCCACGGTGCATTTATTTTTCAAGTACGTAGTATGTCAGCAGGCTGCTCTCTGACCTCCCTTGGCCAAGAAATCCTGGCATCGTACCTTTCGTTCTATTTGAAACCCTAAATTTTCAGGTCACAGTCCCTTTGGAAATCTCCATGCAATGCCTCCTCAGGCTCTAGCGACAGCCACGCCAGGCAGAGCCAGACCCGGTGGCAGAGCCTGTGTTTCTGCAAACATGTGCCCCTGACCCCAAGGAGGCAGCTTCTTTATTATGGTCATTTATTATTTACAAAGCACTGCAGGTGTACACAGCATTTGATGAAACACAAAAGACAAGGTCCCTGCCCCGTGGACCAAGAGGTTTTATCCTGCATTTCATCTGTCTGAGCTGAGCTGTGGAGACACAAGGCAAGCAGGGCTGCGGGGCCGGGAGCCGTGTCTGGGATGTCAGGGTGGAAGGAAGGAGCTCTGATGAAGAATTTTAAGTGGGGAAAGTCAGGGCAGGTGCGTGAAAGCCGAAGCATTATTCCAGAATCCAGAGGGAGGTTTAGGGATGTCTGTTTTCCAATTCAGGGAAGAACAATTCTGCCTGTGTACCTTAGAAGGGTTGGGGGAGGAACAAGGTAAAAGACTAAGAAGACTCGCATGCTCATCTATCCCAAGAGCCTCTTACAGTAGCATGAACCATCCCTACCCCAACCCGCCTGGAAGTTAGCTTGCTTGGTTTTGGGAGAGTGATGGTGGCAGAAGGACCACTTGTCAGCATTTTATTTAAAATGTATTATTAGTGGTATTATTTGCTGTATAGCTTTAAGCAGACTCATTTTCCTTCTCAGGAAGGGTAAATCTCAGGATGCCTGGATCTCTAATCTTCAGCCACCTACCATCGACCAATTACTCTTCTTTTGTCTGTACCTGTCTTAGCCCGCTGCCCTCATGATACCTCCCAGTACTTGTAACTTACCATCGCCTGCTGGCAACCACACTGTGGCAGTTATGAATTCCAAAAATAGATATTGGATTATGCTTATAAACTGGTCTGTTCCTCTGGGCATGATTAAGTTATGATTAGGGTTTTGATTGGGCTATGTCAGTAAGACATTGAGTCCCTGCCCCTTTGTGCATGGGGACTCAGAGATAAAACTACATGGTAGAGCAGAGGAGTTAGTTGGAGTTCTGATGCTGAGTTTTGAGCTGGAGCCCCGGGAAGTAAGCACACAGAGGAGCTTGGTCGTGAGGAAGGAGAGAAGGCCCCAGGAAAAGAGACAAGCCATTTGCCTGATAGTCTACAGCTGGCCTTGTGGAGCGAGGCAAAGCCTAGAGAGCCTCATAGTCTACAGCTGAGCTTGTGGAGATAGCAGAGGCACTGAGCCCAGAGACAAGCAAGCCCCAGGAAGAGAGGAACCCAGGAAGCCTGAACCCTCATAGATGTCGGCAGCCATCTTGCTCCAACATGTGGCAACAGGCTTTGGTGAAGGAAGAAACGTATGCTTTATGGCCTGGTAAATGTGGGTTTCTACCCCAAATAAATACCCTTTATAAAACCAACCAGTTTCTGGTATTTTGCATCAGCACCCCTTTGGCTGACTAATACACACCCATTCACCTAACAGACACTCATTGAGTAGCTCCCATGGACCAGGTCCTAGCCTGAAAAGATGAACGACGCCCAGCCCCTGCGTGTGAGAAGCCAGAGACTACTGGAATGAGGCTCAAAGAGCAGTGAGGTTGGGGCCAAAGCTGCCCTCTCCTGTGGTAGGAGACAGAAGGTTGGGTGAGGGGGACACATTCCTTTGGAGCTTTCAATAGTTAATTTGGAAACGTTCCTATGTCCATGTCATCCTCCGCCCCCCACCCCCTGGGGGAACAAAAAGCTTGAATTCTAGAAGGCTTAGAAATTCAGCCTTGCCCTGGGCTCGGGAAAAACTGATCACGTCCTTGGCATGGAATTCTTCCTGCTCAGAGCTCAGGGCTTAGTCCAATACCAGGCAAGTTTTGCAGCCAGAAACAGATATAAATTTGGCTGAGCAGCGCCAGTGAAAGCAGAATAGATTCTGTAATGTACCGACTATGCACCAGATGGCTCTGCTTCCTACCAGCTCTGTGAGGCTGCTTAACAGAATCTACTGCCCTCCATCATCGCCATCATCATCATCATCATCACCATTAAATCTTGTTAAAAGCCCTCTGGTACATGGCGTTCTGCAGAGCGCCCGGGTCTGGATGTTTAGCTGTGACTATTTCTTCTCTGGCTCAGCCTCTACATCCCAGTGATGTTTGTGGTCTGGCTGTGGTTTCCTCCACAACCCTTCTCTCTCCAGGTCTTCCTCCATTTTCCACCAGCCCTCTCACCGTATTCCCTCTACGTACTCTCTTCCACTTTCCAAACCAGCATCTCTCAACGTATGGAGCTCACGCCTCCTGCATTAAAACCACCTTGGGAGATAGGTAACAATGCAGATTCCCTGGGGTTCCCCTACGCCTGCCTCACGCTGATTCAGAGGGTCTGATGGTAGTCCTCGGGCACTGGCATTTTAACAATTCCCTGGGTGATTCTCATGCACGGCAGAGCTTGTGAAACATTACCCACACTCTCTCATTTCAACATGAGCCAAAGCCCTAGCCTTGCAGAGTCCCAATTTAGAGAGGCACAGACCAGAAGTCAGGCCTAGAAGGGACAGAGCTGGCTTGTACCTGATGGCAGGAGCAGCATTTTCACAGACATTTTAAAACAAAGTTTATTAAACCATTGGTAGTTTGAAATCAGCCATGAGGGGAACACTTGCGTCGTGGAAATCATTAAACACTATAAATTTAAGCCCCTCTTTTGGTGGGGAGATCTGGTTCACCAGCACGTCACTGGACACCAAGTATCATTCAGCTCAGCTCTGCGATGCTCAAAGGAGAACACCAAGGCCCAGAGAGGTGAAGGCACCTCTCCAAGGTCTTGCAACAAGTGAGGATGGAGACACAGCGAGGATGTAAGCCTCTTGATTCTTGTTCTGCTGTGCGTGAGAGCCCCGTTCCTTTTTCATGACTGCTTTGCTTCTGTCAGGAGGCTGGTCTGTAAGGTTCCCTATATATCAACCGGACAAAGTGATTCTTTGATTGCAAGCCACAGCCTCTTCACCACCCCACTCCCCCTAAGTGGAAAATAAATCCTATTGAGGGGTCTCATAGAGTTCAGAGAATTGAAAGCAAGGCAGCAAAGGAAGGCTAAAAGAAGGACTGAGCTACAGCAGCTCAGGAGCCCACTAATGGATGGTCTCCTCAGGGAGGTGTTGCTGGGTCGAACCAGCTCCAAACTCTTTTTTCAAAACTTGCTTCGCTAGGCTCAAGTTGCGGAGTTCCTGGAGAGAGTCTGATTGCCGTGACTTGGGAACCCCGCCTCCCTCTTTCCTACCCAAGGAGCAGACGGGGCACTTTGAATGGCACCCTCCAGACTGCGCACAGGGGATGAGAAATAATATCCCTCTCCCCAAATCAGGCACTGTTAGAATGAAAAAAAGGAAAATTGATTCTGGGTAGCCAAAACACAATGGTCTATACACCTCAGCATGACAGGATCGGGATCGCCTTCATTTTCCACTGATACTCAGTGAGGCACACTATGCCTTGGGCATATCCTATTTTTGGCATGGTGCTCAGACTGAGAAACTTGCTTTGAGCATTCTCATGCTTAAATGTGAGAGTTCTTGGGGGTTCTGGCCTCGATCATCTTCTGTCATCCTGGTGCCATCTCTCATTGTATCAACTACCATATATAAATGCTAAGGAGCCCCAAATCTATGTCTCCAGAGCCATGGAGCATCTCCACTTTGGAAACATTTCTCCTATCCTGCTTTCCCTTCTTTCTTTCTGCTACTGATTCAGGTTTGCATCATTCTTCTTTGGTCTTTTGCCCCAGCTCCTGATCTCTTTCTCCATCCCTCATCTCTTTCATTTTCTAATTCACCTTCTATGTTGTACCAGTTTACTTTTTAGAAACAAGCAAATCACATCACTGCCATCCTCACATGCCTCCAGTGACTCTGTTTTTTTCCCCTCAGAATAAAGTCCATTCCCTACCCTGCCACACAGGGCTTTTCATGACCTGACCCCAAGCTGCTCCTCTCGGCCCATCGACCCTTCACCGCTGACCCATGGCCCTCTTCTCTGCCAACTGGAACCTCCCAGTAGACAGACCAAGCCTTTCCCTCTTCATGCCTTTTCACATGCTTTTCTTCTGTGTACAGTGCCCCTCCTCAAAATCTTTCCCTAGAAAGTTCCTACTCGTGTTTTATGACCCAGCTTCAATGAAATGCCTTGGCAAAGTTTTTGTTGACCTGCCCACTCAGATTTTGTTTCTCTGTCCTCTCTGTTTCTCTTCATTCATAGTTCATAAAGCACCTTCCATTTTAATGTATGTATTTGCAAATACAATTTCACTTAGTAATGGACATTTATCAATTGTTTGGCCATCTAGAACCCTTTTGACATCCTTCTTATGTTTTGGGAACTCTGTTTTATGAATTCCCACATCTTAACTTGGAAGGCAGATGCTCACTCTCCCAGCCTCCCTTGCAGCTAGGGCAGAGCCCATGACTAGACCCACCAACTACAAAGACCCACACGGGACTCCAAAGCAGAAGCTAGTGAGGCAAAGCAGCAAGAACAGTCAGGAAGACATTCTGGCCGAGTTGGCTGGTACCTACCTCTATCTCAGAGGCAGCAGTGGCAGAAGGTTCTGGCAACGGGACCGAGGTCCTGCATCAGCAGGGTTAGCAGGACAAGCTGTGTGTCAGTGGCAAGCTGTGGGATCAGTTGTGTCTCCCCTGGACATATTTTAGAGTGTTAGTCCTAGCTGTGTAACTTCTTCGAGACTTTGTGATCTAACAAATATTCTTCCATACATTCATTTTCTGCTTAAAGTAGTCAGAGTTGTTCTCTAATTTTTTTTTAAACAATGTTCTCTTTTTTTAAAATTTTATTTTATTTATTTATTTCTTCTCCTGCCCTCGTTGTTTTGCACTTGCTGTCTGCTCTATGTGTCTGCTCATTTGTGTGTGTGTGCTTGTCTTTTTTAGGAGGCACCAGGAACTGAACCCAGGACTTCCCATGTGGGAGAGAGGTGCCCAATGGCTTAAGCCACCCTGCTCCTGGTTTCTAATTTTTGCAACTAGGAACCTTGACTGATAAATTCTTTAAAGTCCACAAGACCTTCAAGAGCAAGGGCCACAGCTTATCTTTTTATTCCCAGCATAGTGTCTGGCACTGAGTAGCTTCTCCATACATGTTTGTTGAATGAATAAGTGAGCTCTCTCAGAAAAGATGGCTATCTTTACTAGTACAAGCTGGGGGTTAATAGCTGAAATTTATGCTTACATTACTTGCGTCAGAAATCTGGGTCCTGCAACCCATTTCAAGGAGGGCAAGATCGTTCAAAGAGGAATATTGAACAATCCATAAGATCATTTTGATTTTTATGTAGATTTCCTTTTCTCCTTGACTTTTCTAAAGAGCTCTTATTCTTGGAATTTCATTTTTAAACTCACCTGTGTCTCTGCTTTCTCCTTTTTGTTTCTTCCCCACACGGATTAATGGAAGGATTAAATGAATTTTACTGCCCAAACTGTGAAACTATTTTTTCAGAGACAGTGCAGGCTGCCTGTGTGCCATGCTCTTACAAGGCACTGGAAATGATTTCCTTTTGTGATAGCGTTCCTAGGCAAGTAGCAGAGCAGAATGCTGGAAGCCTTTGATTTCATAAGGCATTTGGTCAAATCTCACATTATTTCCTTGAGGATGAGATAGAAAATGTGGGCTGAATGACAATGCGTTGGGTGGATGGGAGCGGTGGAAATTGCTAGCTGTCCACCAAAACCCCATCCCTCCTTCTTACATAGGAACAGGAGCGGAGCCGGCCCAGTTGCCCAGCTGCACTGCATTTCCCACCTTCCGTATGGTAAGGTGCACTTTTGTGTCTACATTTTCTCCACTTACAATTGAGCAGAAGTCATCTGTGCCACTTCCAGGCCTGGCCTGTGACCCCCCACACTCGCTCCTCCAAGCTCTTCCCCCTCTTCTTGTAGACTCGAATGGTGATGAGCAGAGCAACTTAGAAAGCCACCTGCTGGAGACGGTAGAGCTGCCATCAGCCTGGGTCCTCGACTTACAGGGACGGTTTCCTGCCAAAGCGGGGCCTCTCTGGACTGTTAGATGAGAAAGAAAGAAACTTATGTATCTGTTAAATCTCTGAATTGTTGTTAGTCTCTTATTAACCAACTCCTTTAATGCCAGCTTAGCTAGTTTAGCATCCATATCCAAAGGTGAGTGATCAAATGCATCAACATCAGCTTGGAAGGAGAGTGCTAATGGCACCCCACTAAGGGCTCTGTCTCTGATGATGACACTGGATATTTTAAGCGATAATTCAGGTAAAACTATACTTATCAGATTTAAAGATGACAGTATACTGACAAGGATAGCTGGTCAAATTTAGAAAGATCTCCAAAGCTAAAAATAACAGGTGATATTTTCTAAGCACTTAATGTAAGGCAGGTTCTGGGGTTAAACATTTTCCATACATTATCTCGTCTAATGCATCCAATAATCCTATCATGTAGAGATAGTGTCTCCCTTTCTAACATGGGAAAACAGAAACAGAGAGAGATGAAGTTCAGAGCTGGTACAGTTAGCCCTGGAATTTGAACCCACGTTCTGGGTCCTAAACACTATGCTTAGCGTGGCGTTGTGTCCAGCTTTGTCTGGGACAGTCCTGGGTATGCCTGCTATCTCAATACCATCATTAAAAGCAATTATAACTCCCTTGTTCACTCTTGAAAGTGACCCAATTTGGATGATATATTATATGGTCACCTTAGTAATTCTGCCCAGGTGAAAACGGGCAAGATAAAATTTAAGAGAAATCACTATAGAGCCACATTCACCAAATATTTAAAATGGAAAATCCAGCGGAGGGATTGTCATTTTCTCTAAGAGGACATAGAGTTAATAGTTTGATGAGGCTGTAAAAATGGCATTGAAAACCTAATGTCATCATTAATAGGTGTAGTGAGTCCAGAACAAGGTACAGGATGGTTCCGTTGTACTTGGTGCTGGACCTATCTAGACTGTTGAGATCCTTCAAGGAACCATAGCTTCATAGAGACAATGACAAATTGGAGCACATCCAGAGGCTGATGAGCCAGTGCAATCTTGGGAAACTGAGTCATGTGAGGACAGGGTGAGGGAACAGGGGTGCTTTACCTGGAGGCAAGCAGACTTTAGGGACATTGGAGCTGTCCTCAAATATCCCAATGGCTGCCATGTGGGGAAGGATCTGACGGATGCCAGGGACTCCAGATGGCAGATCCAGGATAGGTGGAATGACAAGAAAGCAGAATCCAGCTCAATTTCAGGAAGAACTTTCTAACAACTGAGCTGTCTGACAATATGCCTGCCTTGCGAAGGATGGAGCAGCCGGTCCCTGGTCGTGTTCAAACCAAAGCGGGATAGACCCCAATCAGAGATGCAATGGCAGTGGCACCTCCTCGGGGCTGGGGTTGAACTAGAGGACGTCTACGTTTCCCTCTCAAATTCTATGATTCCAACAACAAGATTAGAGGCAGAGTGTTGACACAAGGCAGGGTACAGAGTTTCTTTTGGATGCTTGTGGAAGAACTAGTCACAGCCTGGGTTTTTCAAAAAGGCAAGTTGATACTGCCCTAAAATGTGTGATTTGAGGAGCCTCAGAGTCCCTAACCAGCTCTGAGTTACCATGGCTGACTAAAGGCAGTTTGGATGCCTGAATGAAGCTGGTCAGGAATGGGTCTATACATGGAGCCAGGTGTGATGATTAATTTTATGTGTCAACTTGGTTAGGTTATGGTGCCCAGTTGTTTGGCCAAATGCTGGCCTAGTTGCTTCTGTGGAAGTGTTTTGTAGATGGGATTAGCATCTATAATCGGATGATTTTAAGTAAAGGAGATAACCCTTAGCAATGTAGCCATTCATTCATTTATTCACTCATTCATTCATCCAATCAGTTGGAGGTCTGTTGTTTTTTTTTATTTGTTTGTTTCTTTAGGCAGTACCAGGGATTGAACCCAGGATCCCGTACATGGGAAGCAGGTGCTCAACCACTGAGCTGCACCTGCTCCGCATCCCCATCTCTTTTTTTCTTTTTACTTTTCAGCTGGAAGTGTTAAAAATGACAGCTAAGGGTTTCAAGAATCAGAGGGAATTCTGCCTTGAGACTGCGCCCTCCACTGCTCCCTGGCCTCCCCTTCAGACTAAAGAAATAAGCATCACGCTTACTGGAATTTCCAGCTTCCAGCTTGATTTGTGGAATTTAGGCTAGCCAGCCCCAGAAAAAATTAGAATCAGTCTTCCAGGAACCAAGCTAGAGAAATTCTGAGTGCTTCCTGTGCCTACACTGTGTCAGCCCTGATAGCATTGTTCGACTTCAGATTTCTTAATCCCAGAGCAAAAAAAAATTCTTCATTGAGCCACAACTATGAGCAAGGCACTAGGCTGAGGGCTGAGAATACAGTGGTAAATAAGACAGAATTAAAAATTAGGTGGGGACGGATGTGGCTCAAATGGTTGGGCGTCCGACTCCCATATGGAAGGACCTGGGTTCGATCCCCAGGACCTCCTGGTAAA
>JAQZBX010088095.1:0-12812 GCA_029593785.1 Cabassous unicinctus | reverse complement strand
AAAAAAAAAAAAAAAAGAAACAGCCTCAGATATGGCAGAGATTAACTATGATTAGTATGTTACAGGCTTGTATTAGGTTTCTACAGAGAAACAGAACTGACAGGATATTTATGTAAATATTAAGGGATTTTTTTTATAGGAGTTGCCTTGTGGCCATGGGGATTAGCAAGTCCGAATTTTATAGGGCAGGCTGCAAGTTGGGAACTCAAAGGTTTTGCTGCATTCCCCAAGAGAAGCTGGCTGACGGAAGTAGAGATAGAAATTATTTCTGCCTGCTGACATCATCAGTTTTCCCGTTAAGGCGTTTGGCTGATTGAATGTGACTTCTCTCGTTGCTGAATGCAGTCTCCTTTGTTGAGTGTAGATGTAATCAACCATAGATGCAGTCAATTGGCAAATGATTTAGATTCAAAAATATTCTCACAGTAACAGGCCAGTGCTTGCTTGACCAAACAACTGGATACTATAATCCAGCCTAGGTGACGCATGAAATTAACCTTCACGGGGTTCTAATGGAGAAAGTGGATAACATGCAGGAACAGACAGGTAATCTAAGCATAGAGAGGGAAACTCTTAAGAAAGAATCAAAAGGAAATGCTAGAAATCAAAATCACTATAGCAGAAATGAAGAATACCTTTGATGGGCTCATTGGTAGACTGAACACAGCCAAGGAAGTGAGCTGGAAGGTATGTCAATATAAACTTACCAAACTGAGAAGCAAAGAGAAAAAAAAATGAAAAAAGAAGAGGAGGAGGAAAAAGAGAAAGAGGGGAAGAAGAAGAATAGTGAAGAACTGTGAGACAGTTACAAAAAGTGTAATGTATTTGTAATGGGAATACCAGAAGAAGAAAGAGAGAAGGGAGAAGAAATATTTGAAATAATAACGGCTTTGAATTTTCTAAAATTAATGACAGACACCAAACCACAGATCTAGGGAGTTCAGAGAGCACCAGTGTGTATGTGCCTATCAACAGAGGGCCAAAATACATGACTCAAAAACGATTAGAGCTGAAGGAGAAAGAGAGAAATCCACTATTATAGTTATAGATGTCAACACCCCATTATCAGTAATTGACAGATCCAGTAGGCAGAAAATCATGAAGGATAGACTTGAACTGAACAGTGCCATCAATCAACTGAATTTGACATTTATAGGATACTTCATCTAATAACTGCAGAATGCACATTCTTCTGAAGCTCACATAGAACATTCACTAAGACCACATTCTGGGCTATAAAACACTGTTACAAATTTCAAAGGGTAGAAACCATACAAAGAAGTCTCAAGGGAAATTAAAAATATTTTGAACTAAATGAAAATATCACATTAAAATTTGTGAGATGGAGCCAAAGCAGTGCTTAGAGGGAAATTTATAGCATTGGATGCATATATTAAATAAGAAGAAAGGTATAAAATCAATCTAAACTTCCACCTCAAAAAAGAAGGCTAATTTAAATCTCAAGTAAGCAGAAGAAAAGAAAGAAAAATTGGAGAAGGAATCAGTGAAATTGAAAACAAGAAATCAGTAGAGAAAAATAAAAGAAACCAGGAGCTGGTTATTTGAAAAGTGTAATAAAATTTATAAACCTCTAGCCAGGTTAACCAAGAAAAAAAACAGAGAAGACACAAATTCCTTGTATCAGAAATAAAAGAGAGGCAGGCCATCACTACTGATCCTGTGGCCATTCAAAGGATAATAAAGGGATATAATGAACAATTCTTTGCCCACAAATTTGGTAACTTAGATTAAAGGGACCAATTCCTTGATAGACAATCTCCCAAAACTCACAGAAGGAGAAATAGGCAATCTGAATGGGCTTACATCTATTAAAGAAATTGAACCAATAGTTAATACTCTTCTAAAAGAGAAAGTACCAGATCTAGATGGTTTCATTGGTGAATTCCATGAAACATTTAAGGAAGAAATGGTACCAATTCCCTGTAGTCTATTCTAGATAATAGAAACAGAGAGAACACTTCCTAATTCATTCAGAGGCCAGCATTACTCTAATGCTGAAACCAGATAAAGACATTGCAAGGATGGAGAACTACAGAACAATATTTCTCATGAGCACAGGTGGAAAAATCCTCAACTGAGTATTAGCAAAATTAGCAAAAATTAGCAAAAAGCTTATCTTATAGCTTGAATTGTCACCATTAGTATATGAAATCTGAAATATATACAACATTTACACCCTTCAGAAACTACTGAAGACACCTAGAAGGTTCATGATGTGGTGATTTACAAATTTGCCAAGGCACTAATTTTTTTTTTTCAATATTTCATTCAAGTTTTATTTTGTGATGTTAACTACAGCGTTTAAAGGGATGATCTAATTCCACACAAAATGGAAGACTCAAAGATATCCATTAAACTGCTAAAAAATATATTGAGTGGTGAGAACACAACAGAAGTCCAGTTTAGATTCTTGAGTGTTGTCACCTTGTGATTACAGTCAGACTCTTCCCAGCTTGCAGCTGGAGCTCTTGGAAGCTCTTTCATACCTTGGTGCAAGGGCACCAACAACCTGAGCGGGAATTCAGTCCTGAATCATTGGCTTTATCACATCCACCCCAAAATGGCACAAAAGAAATAGCTGCCAAGCCATGTAGACTACTTTTGGTGTGGAAGAGGTGATGGATTGGGGTGGAAACAGGTCATGAAGATCTGTCTAAAAAAGCCTTTTTGACATGAGTTTGCACACATCTTAAGCAGTGAGCCTCTCTGCAACTGGGGTAGGAAACCTAGGTTCAATTCTCAGAAAATCACAATTTCATTCATTTACTCAATAGGAGTTTACAAAATGCCTACACATTATCAGCTTCCACTCGCAGTCATTTCTAGATAAAAAAGAAGCCTGACTTCTCTAGCGGGTCCACCAAGTTCCCCCAAAGTCCTACAACTTAAAGGACCTTTTTGGAATTGGGTTTCTTCTGTACCTCTGAAAGGGTAATACTTTAAAGTTGAATCATCTTTAACCTGGAGGTCTAACAGTATATTTAGGAATACTTGCATCCCAGACATAACAACATTAAAAGGTACACTAAATTCTGAAGGTAGCTATGCTGTAAAATAGTTTAAAATTAAATGATTGAACAGCTGAACAGTATTCATTTATGCTTGAAATTCCAGTCCTAGACCAAGCTTGTGGCCCCTGGCATTGACCTTCTTGCCATCCAGCAAGAAGCTCACTTTAGCTGAGAAGCCTGTGTCAGGATCCGCCTGATACTTCACTGCTATTCCGAAGCGAGCGTAACCGTTTTCCTGCTGTCCAGGCGAGATGGACAGCCGTCTCCAACTTCTTGTTCACCTTCTGTCCTGTCATTCACATTAGTGTGAAGGTGGAATTCATCAGTTTTGAAACCAATGGCAAAATTGCTCTGTCACTCGGGCCTTTGTGCTCTCAAAATTCACCTGGTAGCCAGCCAGCCCTCTTAACCCAGGACCACAGCACCCCGACTGAAGGCCTGGCAGTCAAGATCCACATCACAGGCCAGGATGGCGTGCTCCTGCTTGGTTTCAGCACTTTTCCTCCCAGTGTTGGGTGAGAAGGATGAATGAAGAGGCCAGCTTCAGTCCGGGCGAGCTCGTCTTCATGGTAATCTCGGTGCTGGTGTTGTCCGTGTTGCTTTTCTCTGTAAATGTCAGACCATGCACTTCATTTCCAGACTGAGCCTGAGCTTGTAAATTCCAGTCTATTCTCAGATTTTGTTTTTCAAATCAAGTTTTATTAAGCCATATCTATAGCCCTTAGTGAAGATATCCTTGGCAGATTTCCCAAGATATGTGGGCACAACAGCCATCTCCTCAGAGGCGGTGGCTACGGTGGGTGGCGGGGTCTGCGGTGCGGAGGAAACGAGTGAGCACAAAGCACTAATTTGAATCATTAATTGCTCAAGGCTGATGTGGAAGTCTCTTAGGTGATAGCGATATCAGCAATCCCCTGAATGCCAGTGTAGCACCACAGTAACTCTCCTGCAGTGATAGAAACATTCTTTCTCATCAGTTGTTGGTACTTATAATGGGATGAAGACACCTAGAAACGTGGCCCTTCTTAGCCTGAGAATCAGAAGCTTTGTGTGCAGAATGCTCTGTAGGGCAGTGCTTCCTCAAGTGTGTTGCTCAGGATGCTGCTGTTCTTAGGGGGACAGAAGGAAAACGAGGTGCTTCTTGAAAAGCTCATCACGAGGTTCATTATTTTGGGGACACACTGGTTAAACAATTTCTTTATTGCAATATTTCTAACAACTTTTAATGTACTGATGTCTCTATTACAGGAAATTGAATGTGATCACAGAATCTTTTCTTCCAAGGGACATCATAGGAACCAGGGTTCCCGGGAACACACTTTGGGAAATAGTTATAATGGAATTTATAAATTTGATTATTTGTGATGGTCTCTGGTAGTTTATCTGATATTTGTCTCCTACAGTAGTAGTACATACCACCTAATGCATATTTCCACCTGGGATTCATTGTATCTAAAACTGAAACCATTTCCTTTCCAGAACTTGTTTCTTCTCCTGTCTTTGCCAGTCTTGTTGCCATCATCCTGCCCACTCAGACTGGTCCATTTTGACTTGTTTCCTCCATAACCAATCACTGTCAAATCCTAATGATTCTTCCTCCATATTGTATCTTCTGCCATCCTCTTTCCCTTACCCTATTCTGGTCCTGGACTATTGCAATGGCCTTCTCATTCATCTCTCCATGTCTAGTCTTTCTGCCTCTCACTTATCCATCACATACCTGAGGGCATAATCTTCATAAGTTTTTCCATATCAGCCCCCAATACAAAAACTTCCGGTTGCTTCTTATAGCCTAAAACATAAAGTGTAAACCTCTCAGTCTGCCTATGGTATAGCTCTACCCTATTTTAAAATTACTTCCAACTGCTCCTCAACATGAGCCTTAAGCTGATTATATATTTAAACATTTAAAACATTTCTCATTTTGAAATATTTCAATCATGGAAAATATATAGAAAATAATTCTAACATCTATGGATGTTAACATTTTTCCACATTTCAGATAATTCCTTTAAAAACTAAAAACATTATAGACATTTCTTAAGTCCCTGTTACTCTTCATCCCTTCTAGATAAACTACTTCCTGAAATCAGTAGTTTTCCATGGATCTTATTAAATGTTTGTTTTAAAAATTTACACAATTGATTTCTAAACCCATTCTCTAACACATCCTTTTGTAATATCCTTCCAACATTGTTGTAGGCATTTATGCATGTTGATAGATGTAAATCCATTTCATTCCTTTTAACTCTGAGTAGTAATATTCCAGTATATGAATAAAACATAACTTATGCTTTCTCCTACTAATGGGCTATCAGGTGTTCCTCAAATTTTTATTACATACAATGCTGCAATGAATATACTTGTCATGTCTCTTTTTGCACATATTTGAGTTTTTCTAGTGAATCCTATGAATCCCATATCAAAATAATGTTTATAAATGCATCATAAAATGCATGAACTACAAAAAAGCAAATAATTTTGAAATAACGATCAAAGCGTTAAAATTATGATATAATATATATGCTTCTAAATCACATCTTCTGGTAGGCCTAATAATGGCTATAATTCTGAGATAGTGATGAGTGTAAATGGTTTTTCAAGGTGTTTGTAATACGTGTAATATGATTTCTACTGGGGACAATCACAGGTAATTTTATACTGGTGTTGTTGCCTACATTCATAATTGAGGGAAATTCTAAATTTCCTTTAGAGGTTAGTAATTTTTTCCCATCCAAGTGCACAAATTGTACCATCTGTCTTATGGTACACATTTTGTAATAGAGATAATTTTACCAAATTATTTACTTTCCAACTTTTCCAGCATAATGTAATAGTTGGCATTTATTGGTCTCTTATGTGCCAGGTGCTGTGCCAGAAGTTTAACATGCATTATTATCTCATATAATCTTCACAGCAACCTAAAGAGAGGGGTACTATTTTTATCTCCATTTTACAGATGAGGAAACTTGAGACCTGGGGAGGCACAGTAACTTGCTCATGGGTCACACAGGTCACACATGATAAGCAGAACTAAGACTCAGATCCTGGCTGGCAGACTCCAAAACCCAAGTTCTCCACCACTATGCTATATTGTGTAGAGTTCATATTCCAGAGTTTGGAGCAATCAAACATGTCACATTATGGTATAGCTTCTAGCTACAAATCAAGCTAAGGTGAGTGCATGCTCAGTTATGGTCTCTTACGAGCATTAAGAGAGAGAATGAATGCTGCAAACTACATAGCAAGGAAGAAGTCGGGGGGTGGTGTGGAGGACAGTGGGAAATACATAATTCTGGTCTAATTCAAATGTATGCTTAAAGCTCTGTAATACAGCTTATGTAAAAGATAAAGTGTTTTCAGCTTATGGAGGCTGTGCATTATGTAAATGACCAGCTTTATCTTTCTCTCCCTTTCCCCCCTGTAGCAGGAAAGCTTGGGCCAAATGTTGTCCATCTGTTGTAACTATCTAAATATTAATGGTATATGTGTACATGTTTATGAGTCTATAGCCTGTGTGGTGGTTGGTGCTTTATGTACCCCAGAAAAACATGTCTGTAAACTTAGTACATTCCTGTGGGTGTGAACCCATTGTAAGTAGTATATTTCCATGAGTTAACTTCAGTTAAGGCTCACTCAATCAGGATGGGTTTTAATCCTATTACTGGAGTAAGTGGAATGAAATTCAGACAGAGGGAGAGAAGGACACAGGGAGCAGCCAGAAGTTGACACTCAGTGGAACCTGGAAGGGAACAGAGAGGCCAAGGACCAAGGATTGCTGGTAGCCAACCCCAGAACACCAGTTGCATTGCCTTGATGACATGTTGATTTGGGCTGGCTTTAGGCTCAAAGCCGTGAGCTAATACATTCCCATGGTTTAAGCCAACCCATTGCATGGTATTTGTTTGAACAGCCAAGGAAACTAAAACAGTCCTTGTGTATATGTATAGCCTCATTCCTTGTTCCATTTAGTCCCTAATCGTTGTTTCTCTAATTTTTCCCTTACTCTCAATTTATTTTATCCTGCTATATTTTATGGCTCCTTGTAAGCCATGGCCTTAAGTATTTACATACATGCATACAATAAATTGAAGTGGTAGGCAGAATTCTAAGATGGCCCCCAGGAACCCTGGCCCCTGGTGTGTGTACACCTGCTCTCAGTTATTCAGTCAAGTTAGAATCTAGGTGCTGCTTTGAAGGGATTTTGCAGAATTAAGATTCCTAATCAGGTGACTTTAAGAAAGGGAGATTATCTTGGGTGGACCTGACCTAATCAGACACTGGGCCCTTCTTAGGACAGATTCAAGGCATGAGAGATTTGATGTGAGGTGAAATCTCGGTTGCTGCTTTGAGTGAGGGGGCTACACTGGTAAGGAATGCAGCCTCTTAAGAGCCGAGTGTGGCCCCTGGCTGACAGATTAAACGAGACTTCAGTCCTACAATGTCAAGGAACTGAATTCTGTTAAAACTAGTTGATCTTGGGTGGAAAAGAAGCTTGAGCTCCCGATGAGAACACAGTCCACCAGACAACTTGATTTTAGCCTTGTAAGAGCCTGAGCAGAGAACCTATTCACATCATGCCCAAACTTCTGACCTCCAGAACTGTGAGCTAATAAATGAGTGGTGTTAAACCTCAATGTTTGTGCTAATTTGTTACAGCAGTGAGAGAAAACTAAAACAGCCAAATATGTTGCTTCAGAAAAGTGCATTATTATTTGTTAAATATTTATTGATGTTAAATCCACATTACACCAGCACCACAATCCAAAGTCGTATGATAGTACTTTTTTCTTATAAATACAACATAAAAGGTGGCAAAATAAAGCTAGTTAATCCCAAACCCAGCAAATTAGCAAAAAGTCACATTCAGAAAAATTTGGCAAGTAAAGTATGACATAAGTCATAATTCTATAATATAGATAGGTCCGTGAGAGACTTTGTATATTAAATTCCATATTAGCAATGCCATATAGTATGGCCAAAGCAATCTGTACCACTCTGCATAGAACCTCTGCTGTTAGTCGTGTAAAACTTGGTTGGCTGGTGTTCTTACAAGAAGTAGAAAGCTGTACGTGTGAAGCAGTGATACGAAATACATGGGGTGGTGCACAGATACAAAATTAATAAAAAAATACTACATACTGAACTGAGTAACTGAGCTAAAGACTTCAACACTTTTATTATAAATAATGAAAGATAAATGTTTTGCATAAGGAATACAGTGTTTTCTTTTCATAGCAAAGTACCATTAAAACCTCATGTTTTTTAATATCAGGCCAAATTCTTTTTTCTCCTTTTTAAGATTTATTGGTTCCGACTTAAAACTATCAAGTCTGGTCAGAATCAACTCAGTCTATCTGATGCAGAATCACCTGCATTCAAAAAGCAGTCTTTGTTGAGATGCCTTTACAAACTGCTTGGAACCCAGCATTTTTGTAAAGCAAGGTCTCATGGCAGCAGGGAAGTGAACTAATATTTTCTTTTCACCATTATCTTGGTGCCATTGAAACAAATACATTATGGCACAAACCTATTTTTGTTTCTCCTTAAGTCTCCAGTTCCCTCAAGTAGACTAGATCCTACAAGCAATTTCTCATTTTTGCCAATCTTGCAGTCTCAATCCATTTTCAACTTGCTCTATACATCTAAACTCTTCAACTACTATTCAAACTTTAGACACACTGAAATTTCCATAGCACATGTGCTCCAAACTTCCAGCTGGCTCTAGATTCCTTAACTTGGGAATGGCAGTGTTTTTTTCACCGATATTTTGGATTGATTTTGAGGAAAACCAAAGAAAAGCCTGGTCTTTGCCACATCTGCACTTTCTACTTTTATCTAAATGAATATAATATAATTGTGCTGGTCACATTTTTCTTCATTCTGCTTCCTAATCCTTCCTGTTTCCACCAAATACTGTCTGCCTTGGTCTTGGGTGGTTTGGATGCCTTTGTGGAATGGACTGTGATAGATTTCCGCTTTATTCAAAATACTTTATATTATTTATACTTAAATTAGCCTTTTAATATGGTGGGTAAATAAGCTTCCTACCAAGGTAGCATGAAAAGAGACACATGAAAGAAAAAAGTTAAGAATTAAGGTATTTAACCTTGTTAGAAAACTCTTGATATTAATAAGCTTTAAGGCAAGTAGTTCCTTGTGATTTCATACAAAATAATTTGCAAAGTCAAGGCATTTACTTGGGTTTCTTTGTCCTTTCCTCTTCCTTTTTCATCCTTACATATTGCACTTGGTTCACTGCAGCTATCTGAATACACCACCACTTTAGAATCAGGTTGGTATTATTTGTAGTACAACTGTCTCATGTTAAGCATTTCACACTGTCATGCTATATAGTACCTATAACTTGTGTTTAAAGGTACTTGATTATACAAATTGTGGTTACCTTTGAACAATTGATTTCCTTCACCATTTGGCATTTCAGACCACTTTAATCAACAGCAATTCCAGAAGTTTTAAACTGGATGATGCATGTGAATTTTCTGTGCAACGTGTACATTTCTATTAGCATCACCTACTACTTAGAAGTTTGGTATATCAAGTAAGAAATATTATTTTGGTGGGTTTTTCTTTTTTTTTTTTTTCCATTTCTTATAGTCAAAGGTATGTTTCTGCCTTCTTCATGGAGTAACAGGACTATGCTGGTCAAGGCCGTGGCTGTTTCAGGGTCGTGGCTGTTTCAGGGTCGCAGCTGTAGCAAGCATGCTGGTTACAGGTCCTCGCTTTCCACCAAGCCGGCACTCAGCGCCAGGTGGGACGGGCTGGCTTCAGGCTGGAACGCTGCCCTGATGTCTAGTCCCTGGTCCGACAGCGCTGCGTAGCGACTGGCAGAGGGCCGGACTTTTTTTGGCTTGGTGCTCTGTGGCTGGTGATGCCACTGGGCTACGAAGAAAAACAGTAAATTAAGATTTTAAACCAAGATATAATTGGAAAGCCCTTAGATATTTAAAAAAATACATACAGACTGTTTCAATATATGCCAGGCACATGTTCTCTGTGAAAGAGCGTACACATCCATGGTAGAAACACTAAAATTTAGGAATACTTTTGAGTTTTACTCATATGTTGCAGATTTACTGTCTGTCCAGGGTACTGGGACTGTACCACTAGATAATACAGACAGGGTAATTTATCTTTATTTCAAAGTAAATACTTACTGCAGTACAGGGAATCCTTTGAAATAGTCGGTAAGCTTCCTGATTCTCATTCCATCCCTATTCCCAATTGTTTTTCCTTCAAAGCTCAAAATCTATAAATGCTACAATAGTTATGATAATTATGTATTCTGGATGGATATTTCAACACTGACCAATTGAAAGGAACTGGGCAGCAGGGAAGGTTGAGGTCACTCATTCTTGACAAATCTCACAAGGTGATTTGTTACTCAAGAGAAGGTAAAATTTGAAATAGATCCTAATTTTTCTAGTGGTTCGCATAATGCTATTGTACTGGTTTGTAAATTCAATTGGAACAATTTCCGTAAACTTAGGGTTCATGTACACAGATATACATAAACAAGCATAAATCTATTGTTGAGTTGCTTAAGATATATTGATTATAAAAAGCACTAAGCCAAAAAAGTATGCATTCCAGGATCAATGGTACACAAATTTAGAGTAATGTTAGGACACTGTGATAGGATTATAAGAAATGTTAAGACAATCATTTGCAGAGCACAGTAAGAAAAAATGTGAAAAACATGGTTATGCCTTTATTTATCTACTGTTAACTCCTAAGGATGCTTGAGTAAGGAAGCCACGCCTAACCAGCCAAAGTAAGAGAAATCAACATGCGTAATTTGCTAAAATTCAAAATTCCTGATTGATACTTGGGTATTTGTGCTCCTGGTGTGGTTCACTATTACTGTCGAGAAACATAAATAGAAAGAGAGAGAGCAATATGAATCTTTTGGCAAATGAAACACTGTAATTGTATATAAGATTACAAAAGAGTAATGTGACTTGCTGTCCAGATGTCTAATTTTTCATAATTTAATGAACAAATGCAATAAGATGAGATGAGGTGGCACTCACTGTAAACATCCAGCCTCGCAGTACAGGACACAATCCCAGCCTCATTCTTGGCCGACACAGTATACCAGCCAGCATCTTCTTTTGTGGCTCCCTGAATGAGCAGGCAGATGTAGCCGTGATTATCCTGGTGCATGCTAGAGAAAAGGATAAAATCATTAGCGTTCTAAATTTTAAAAAGGTGGCCCTGGACACGAAGCATCATTTTTAATTAGATCATTAGAAACAGAATTGTGCAAGTAGCGGATAATAGGGTCATACTTATTCTAGAGAGGCTGCTGGCCCCATTAAAGTTAATGGGAGAGAAGAGCTGGTGTCAATAGGTTGAATAAATCTTTGCACTTAATTTCTAGTCGAAGATCTGCCTTTACAAAAACCACTGAGTAGTTTTCTCTATCACCATTGAGACAAACACATTCATCTTTTTTGTTAGATACAAAGATAAACATTTAAAAAAGAAATCACCATTAGATTAAGCCAGAATGTGCTGTGTTCACATACCATTATAGCTTCCTTCCAAAAGCTTAATCCTACATTAAGATAAAGCATGGTTTTCATCCTTGATATTATCAATATCAAGGCTTTTACATGCACAGATATACATGTTATGTAAAGTGTATCTCTTATATATCATTAGTAGTGAGCAGCTATGGATTAGGTTTAAAAATCATTGTGTAGTCTCACCTCACTCGGTCAGTGCTATGAGTGAGTGATTCATTTTCTTTCTTCCAAAATATCTGAGGTGGTGGCACTCCAGAAACACGGCATTCCAGTCGCACTGGGTACCCGTCAGCAACTCCTGTATTTTGTAGCTTCTCGATAAACACAGGGGCTTTATGTGCTTCTTTAGCTAAGAAAACATGATGAATGATCTATCAGTGATAAACGAAAGGAACACTTAAAAAAGTTCAGAAGTTTTTAGAAATATTGTTTTGACTATCTTCTACTTTATATTATTTTTTTACTTCAGTTGGTAAGATGCTAGTCCTCTCTCCAAATTTTTCTTTTACCAGGCAAAGGTTCATCTCCTTTATTCCACTCATATATTTCGTCAATTAATTCAAGTCTAATGGGCCTACACAGGCCACTGGCCATCTGCTCCACAGAATGCCTGTCTGACAGGCGGTGCGAGACTCCTGAGTCATTGCTAGCATCTGTGATGGCTCCACTGCTAACTACGTGACAGTGCACTCACAGCTTTAACCAACCACCGCCCCCTAGTGATGCTTGAAAGGATGAGTATTTTCAGGCATTTGACCCTCACAGATTCCCTCACCGCTACCTAAAATGTTTGCTACAAAGATTCTGAAGAGTTGTAACTCCTGGATTAAATGAGATATACCACAGGAGGAATATAAAGGAGAGGCAGCTTTATCTAAACATGGCAGCTTTAAATAGTTATCTATAAAGCTAGGAATGTATATCCTATAAATTCCAAATTCCAATTTGTTTTCTATGAAGGAAGCTATAAAATAGACAAGTTTTATTTACCTTGAAGAAAGGAAGCCATGAGAAAAAGAAAAGACAACTTTATGATGTACTCTGAAGAAATCAGAACTGAGCATTAACACTTTGAATATTACCATTCAATGGGTAAAACTGCTTTTGTTTAATTGTGGAAACAATTTTATAGAAAGAGATTATTTTAGAAAGAAATTATTTTCTTCTGAGCCACCAACAATAAATTTGAGGACGCATGTCTTTCTCCCCCTCCCCTTCCACCCCCCCC
>JAQZBX010088094.1:0-12781 GCA_029593785.1 Cabassous unicinctus | reverse complement strand
GATCCTCGGAAACCCCGATGTGGCAGAGAGGCATCCTACCGCCTGCACCACCTTAGTTCTGGGTTTTTTGGTGTGTCTCGTCTTGGCTCTCCCTTGTGTCACTCTCCTGTTATGTCATCTTCTTGCAGCATGGCTCGCAGGGCCCAGCAGTGTATCTGCCTGCGGGGCCCAGCGGCACACCCACGTGCGGGGCCTGCTGAGCTCACCCACTTGAGGGCCTGACAGTGCACCTGCGCACAGGACCTGGTGGCCCACACACCTTCTATATTTTTCTTTTTTTTCTTTAATTTTTACTGGGAGGTCCCAGGGATCGAACCCAGGTCCCTCCATATGGGAGGTGGATGCCAAAACATTTGAGCCACATCTCTCCCGTTACTATATCTCTTAAGGTTGACCAAAGATACCTAGAGTTTCAGTCATTTCCCATACAGGATGGTCATATAATAAATCAGGTTTAGTTTATCACCAGCATTCTAAAAGCCAGACCTAGGGAGAAAAACTAAGTCTGGGGACACATGCATGGTTTCTAACAAGTGTTTAGCCTACCCTGATTATCACAAAATCAGGACAGCGAGAAAATTCATGTTAAAAGAACTATTAATCATGTAATCAAGTGGGTTTTATACCAGGTATGCAAGGGTGGTTCAATCCAAGAAAATCAATCAGTGTAATACGTCACATTAATAAATCAAAGAAGAAAAATCACATCATCCATCAATTAACGCAGAAAAGGCATTTGGCAAAATACAACATTCTTTCTTGATAAAAATACTACAAAAGATAGGAATTGAAGGGAAAATTTCTCAACATGACAAAGGCCATATATGAAAAACCCACAGGTAACATTGTACTAAATGGTGAAAGACTGAAAGCTTTCCTGTTGAGATCAGGGACAAGACAAGGATGCCCACTGCCACTATTGTTGTTCAGTACAGCGCAAGAGGCTCTAGCTAGAGCAAACAGGCAAGGAAAAGAAATAAAAGGCATCCAAATCGGAAAGGAAGAAGTAAAAGCTTTGCTTTTCACAGATAATATGATCCTATACCTAGAAAGTCCCAAAAAACTACAATAATGCTGCTAGAGCTAATTAACAATTTCACAGCATCAGGATACAAGATCAATATGCAAAAATCAGCGATGTTTCTATACACTAGTCATGTGAGATCTGAGGAGGAAGTTAGGAAAAAAATTCCATTTACAATAGCAATTAATAGAATCAAATATTTAGGAATAAACTTAACCAAGGATGTAATACACATGTATTCAGGAAACTACAATGCATTGCTAAAAGAAATCAACAAAGACCTAAATAATTGGAAGAACATTCCATGCTCATGGATTGGAAAACTAAATATCATTAAGATGTCAATTCTATCCAAATTTATATACAGATTCAAAGTAATCCCAATAAAAATTCCACCAGGATTTTTAAACAAATGGAAAACATGATTATCACATTTATTTGGAAGGGCAAGGGATCCTGAATAGCCAAAAACAACTTAAAAGAAACAGGGAAGTTAGAGGACACTCACTTCTGGACTTTAAATCATATGACCTAGCTACAGTGGTAAAAACAGCATGGTTCTGGCATAAAAGATAGACAATGGAACTGAACTGATGATTCAAAAACAGACCCTCACATCTGTGGGCAAGTGATTATTGACTAGCCTGCCAAACCCATGCAGCTTTGGCAGAACAGTCTATTCAACATACGGTGCCAGGAGAACTGGATATACATATCCAAAAGAAATAAAGAGAACCTCTATCTCATACCTTACACAAAAATTAACTCAAAATGCATTAAAGACCCAAATATAAAAACTAGAACCAAAAAGCTCCTAGAAGGAAATGTAGGAAAACTTCTTCAAGACCTGGCGGTAAGTGGTGGATTCTTAAACCTTACACCGAAAGCATGAGCAATGAAAGAAAACATGGATAAATGGGACATCCTCAAACTTAAACAGTTCTGTGATACAAAGGATTTCATCAAGAAGGTGAAAAGGCTGCCCACTTAATGGAAGAAAATATTTGGAAACCACATATCCAGTAAGCGTTTGATTTCCATTCTATATAGATCATGATCTATATAGATCATGAGATCATACAGCTCAACATCAAAAGAGCAATTAATCCAATTAAAAAATGGGCAAAAGATTTAAACTGACATTTTTCCAAAGAGTAAATACAAATGGTCAAAAAGCACTTGAAAAAATATTCCATATCACTAGCTATTAGGGAAATGCAAATCAAAACAACAATGAGATATCATCTCACACCGCATAGAATGGACTTTATTTTAAAAAAACAGAAAACAATAAGTGCTGGGGAGGATGTGGAGAAGTAGGAACACTCCTTCAGTGTTGGTGGGATTTTAAAATGGTGCAGCTTCTATGGAGGACAGTTTGGTGGTTCCCCAGGAAGCTAAATATAGAACTGCAATATGGTCTAGCAATTCTTCTACTAGGAATATACCCAGAAGAACTGAAAACTGTGACACGAACAGACATCTGCACACCAATGTTCATAGCAGCATTATTCACCATTGCCAAAAGATGGAAACAACCCAAGTGTCCATCAACCAATGAATGGATAAATAAAATGTGATATATTCATACAATGGAATACTATGCTGCAGTAAGAAGAAATGAAATTGGGACACATAGGAAAATATGGATGAATCTCGAAGACATTATGGTAAGTGAAGTAAGCCAGACACAAAAGGACAAATATTATATGGTCTCACTAATATGAACAAAGAATAAACACATGGAGTTAAAACCTAGAGTATAGTTTATTAAGAGATAGGCTGTGATGGAGTACTAATGCCTAATGCATGTAGAAGTTTTAATTAACTGTAAAAATGTGGAAATGGATAGAGTTGATTGTAACACATTACAGTGAGTAGCAGCTGGTTTATAAATGGGATTGTGGCTGAAAAGGGTAGTCTAGGGATGTAAATGTCAATTGAAAGAAAGCTAGAGAATAATCTAGGGACTAAATAACACAGTGAACCCAGAGGTGGATGAGAATTGTGGTTGATAGTACAAATTCAAGAATGTCCTTCTGTGAACTAGAATGGACATATGTCACTATTGGGGGGTAGTGCAAATGTGGGGAAGCATGGGAAAAATACAGTTAATGTAACCTTTGGACTATAGTTAACAGAAATACTGTAATATTCTTGCATCAATGCCAAAGATGTAGAGTGTTAATAATAGGGGGGTATAGAAAATATATGCCAAATTTACACTATGGACCATAGTTAGTGGTAATAGTCTGATGATATTATCTCATAATTTCTAACAAATGTTCCACCACAGTGTGGTGTGTTGGTGAAGGGGTGTTGTATGGGAATTCTACACATGTGCATGATTGTTTTATAAGTTCACAACTTCAGTAAAAAATATATATTTTTAAAAATGGATCAAAGCCCTAAATATAAGAACCAGAACTATAAATCTCCTCAAAGAAAACATAGGGAAGTATCTTGAATACCTTGTGTTAGGCAATTGTTTCTTATACTTAACATCCAAAGCATGAGCAACAAAAGGAAAAAACAGATAAATGAGACCTGTCAAAATTTAAAACTTTTCTATATCCAAGAACTTTATCATAAAACCAAAATATAACCTGCAGAATGGGAGAAAATATTTGGAAAACACATATTCAATAAGGGTTTACTATTCATAATATGTAAAAAAATCCTACAACTCAACAACAAAAAGAAAAATAACCCAGTATAAAATGGGCAAAATACTTTAATAGACATTTCTCCAAAGAAGACACACAAGTGGTCAAAAAGCACATGAAAAGATAGATTAAGTTACTAAGTTACTGTTCTTTAAGCTACCCAGGCTGTGGTATTTGTTACAACAGCACTGGCAAACTAAGACAACAACCTAGCTTTCTGGAACCTTCCAAGTTATCAATCAATACAAATTAAATAAAGACATTTTCAGATGATGCATGTCTCAAAAAGGAAATGCGTTCATGTATACTTTCTTGGAATGATATCAGAAAATAAACTGTACCATTATGAGGGAGTAAAATAGTAAACAGGCTGACACAGGAAATGGGAACACAATGAAGAAACACAGAATCTTGAGTATGATGGTGGAGATCCCAGAATGAGAGTTATACCCAATCCCTGAATGGAAGAGGTCAGCAGGTTTCAGAAAAGTTTCCTTCAAGAGGTAATAGTAATAGAATACATAACAAGTCAAAAAGTATTGCAAGAAGAATGAAACTTGGAAGGGAGTTTGGGATAAATTAGTAATATGTACACAGAAAATTAAACAGGTATAAATAAAACTACTACTAATTCTGGAAAAACAAACAGTTGTGAAGGAAAGGAAAACATAGTTTACGATATAGCATAACTATGAACAGTGTTTAGATAGTCATAATAATGTAAAAGTTGAGTAATGATCTGGCCTAAAATGTGATAGATATACTGGTCAGATGAGAAGGGAAAATAATACTGTATGATATGGATAGAAAGAATGGAAGATAATTAAATATGCATATTCCACAGAGAGGCATTAATGATGTGTGAAATAAAAATCGAATAGTAACAAGTAATAAACATTAGACATATGGATTTAACAAGAAAAAAACCTCAGATTAGAAGAGGTAAAATCTGATGCCTTGAGATAGAAACCATTTGAATCTTTAGCTCCATGATAAAAATAAAAATTAAAAATATCTACAAATGTGAATGTTCAGAAAGCAATAATAATGTGAACACTATGCATAAAACACAAAGAAGGACCAAAATTGCACTCAGAAGGAGTGTCATAGCCTCAAAAGCTTTAATTCATTTCAAAATATGTGAATAAAAATCTAACAAAATATAAATAATTAACAAAGGCTAAGACATTGATTAAATAAAAAACAAAACTGATTAACAAATGCATGACATTTGGGGAGAATAAAGAAAAAATGAATCACTGGTAGGAAATAAACCTCATATTATGAAATTAACAATGAGATGGAAAATACTACTAGAATCAAAGGAAATGTTGAAGATTAAAATCATGAATACTGATACATTGAAAAGTTATGTGTAATGCATATATTTTGGTATGCCTTCTTCAAGACATCTTTGTATCATTAAACTGGCTGACTGGTATTCTCTTGAAATGCTGAAGTCCCTGCATAAAGTCACATCACACACTCACCAGGTTTTCCTCCTATCTCATTTATCAAACTTTCTCAAGCTGGGTCACTGCTTCCTCTCATATCCAAAGTGTCAGGCATTTACTATGCGCCATCTTCTCTATCTCTTCTCTCTTTGTATATGATCCTATTCAACCTTGTGGTTTTAGTCTCCTTGTGTTGATGACTTCCAAATTTGTTCTCTGGCCCAGCGCATTCCCCTAAAATTCAGACATATATCCAGCCTCCTCCCTAAATACTGAATAGGTTTTCAAGCTTAAAATATCAAGAATTGAGCTTTCAATTCACTACTACCCCTATTAATCTACAAATCTGTTCCTCTCCATCTCGTGCATCTTTAAAAATGGCCCTGACATCCATCTACTTGCTCAAATAACTATCCTTAATTCCTCAATTACCCACTTGTAATGCATCAGAAATTCTTATTGACTTTATGTCCAAAATTTGTCTTACCTTTATCCCTCCCCTCCATCTCTTCTGCCTTAATGCTAGCCCAGTCTGCATTCACCTGGATTACAATAGCTGCCTCTTAACTGGTCTCCTAGTTCCCCCTCTAAGTCCTCTCCAACTGAAGGATCCTTTAGAATGCATTTAAGATCACATTACTCCCCTGATTAAAATCCTCCAATTACTTCCCATTACTCAAGATAAAAACCAGGTCCTGAATCATCTGATCTCTGACTCTTTCCCCCATACTAACTTCACTGTGTTCTACCCTTTCCTCATTTGTCTCTAGCTACACTGGCCTTCCTTCTGTTCCTTTCACACATATTCTGACTGAGATGTTCTTGCAAATCAAGAAGAAAAAAAATAATTGTAAAAGGACACTCTCAAAGAAATGCTGGCCAAGAATATGAATAAGCAATCACAGGAGACTAAATGCAAAAGTCAATTTCATTTTTTTCCATATGAAAATAAGTTCAACCTCAATATTCAATAGTCAAACTCACTTGTAAATTTCAGTGAATGACAATTCCATTCCTCTTGATCCTCAAGCTGAAACATCTAGAGTCATACCTGACTCTTTAAAACCCCCATCCAGTCCATCAGCAAATCCAGTGAACTTTACTTACAGAAATGTCTAGAATGTTAGCACTTTTCAACAATTCTACTTCTACTGTCCTAGCCCAAGCCATAGTCACTGTATTAAACAGCCAAATGGGTGCTGATGCAAAGTACCAGAAACATGTTGGCTTTTATAAAAGGTATTTATTTGAGGTAAAGCTTACAGTTACAAGGCCCTAAAGCGTCCACTCAAGGCTGCTTTCTCACCAAAGTCAGTTGCCACATGTTGAAACAACATGGCGGGCAATCTCTGCAAGGATTCATCCTCGCAGAACCCTTGAGATTCCTTTTTCTCTGCTGCAGGCTGGCTTAGGGCTTGTCTCCTAGAGCTTCCTCTTCCTCTTGATGCTTTGCAGGCCCAGGTTCTTCCCAATCTCAGCTAAAGGTTATCAGGCAAATGACCCAGACCTTTAGCTATTTGAGCCTTCTCCTTTCTGTGACATGGCAGGGTGGAAATGACCAAGTTCTCTCCTCTTCCAAGTATCTTCTTGAGTGAGAGTCCATTTATATAAGCCCACCAAGGGGGTGGGGACTAAACCCTGAGTCACACCCTACTGATGTGGTCAGATCAAAGGCCCTAAATTGATTTTATCAAGTAAACTTAAAAGCTTTCAAATAATACAATCAAAGGGTATCACACCCAGAGGAACAGGCCAGTTTACAAACATAATCTTTCTCATTTTGGGGGTTCACAAAAATAACCTCAAACTGCCACAGTCACTTTTCATCTATATTATTACACCAGTCTCCCAACTGGCCTTTTTTCTTCCCCGCTTCATATCCTCCAATTTGTTCTAGATATAGCAATTAGGAGAAGACTTGAAAAACAAAATATTTATTTGATAAAATTCCTCAGCTCAAAATCCTCTAATGTCCTTATGTACTCTTCCTTGTAAACTCTGAAGTCCTCACTGCAGTCTACAAGGCCCTATCTGATGTAACCATCTCCTCCAGGCTCCTTCTCTGAAATCTCTGTAGCTTGATTTCCTGTCACTCTGGTTGATCCACACAAGCAAATAGACTACTGCCTTAGGGCTTTTTCAATTTTTGATGTCTCTTCCTGGGATGTTATTTTTTCTGGCATCTAAAATAAAAACACATTCTCCATTAACTCTATTTCTGTGCTTTATTTTTTCATGACCTTATCACAACCTGAGAATTATATATTTATTTATTTATATTCAGACTCATGTAAAAAGAATATAAATTCCATGAAAAGGGAATCTTGCTTTGTTCATTGCTAGTACCCAGATCTGTTCTTAAAATGTAACAAGTACTCAAATATTTGATGAATGGATAAATAATTTTGGAGTAAAATGTGTCCATATGTATCCAATTTTTAGATGTCATTCCCCCTGACTTAGCAATTACATCTATAATACATATCCTAAAGTGATGATCACACAAATGTGCAAAGGTATATCTGAAAAAAAAAATTGAATTATAGTACAAAAAATGAACCAATATGCAGCCACAAAAATTGGCTCTAAGACATTGTGAGTTTTGAACACCTTGAGACTGTGTTTAGTGGTAAAATTATCTGTTTCAGGGGTCACTAAGACCACCCTTAGATTTGATGATTCACTTGTAAGACTCATAGGATTCAGCATCTTATTAGTCAGCCAAAGGGGTGCTGATGCAAAATAACAGAAATCTGTTGGCTTTTATAAAGGGTATTTATTTGGGGTAGGAGCTTACAGTTACCAGACCATAAAGCATAAGTTATTTCCCTCACCAAACTCTGTTGCCACATGTTGGGGCAAGATGGCTGCTGATGTCTGCCAAGAGTTCAGGCTTCTTGGGTTCCTCTCTTCCTGGGTCTCCATTTCTCTCCAGGCTCAGCTGCTGTGCTCTCACCACAAGGCCAGCTATAGACTCTCAGGTGAATGGCTCTCTCTCTCTCCCCCTGGGCTTCTGCCATGTCTAGGGTGCCATCTCTATTCCTCTGTGTTCTTATCCTGTGTGTTCTCTTCCGAGGCTTCAGTTCAAAACTCCCACTTTCTTCTCTGCTTTGTAGTTTTCTCTGTGACATGGCTCAATCAAAGCCCTAATCAAAATTTAATCATGCCCATGTACAGACCAGTTTACAAACATAATCCAATATCTGTTTTTGGAATTCATAAACAATATCAAACTGCTACAAGCATATAGTCATATTCACAACTATGATTTATTATGCCAGAAGTATGCAAAGCAAAATCTGCAAAGGAAAAAAAAAAGCACATGGAGTGAAGTCCAAAGGAAACCAGGTGCAACCTTCCAAGAGTCCTCTCTTAGTGGAGTCACATAGAATAAATTAAATTTTCCTGCAACGAGTTGGGACCACATGCATGAAATGTTTTATACAAGGGTGTTTATTGGGGGCTAATCACATAAGCTCCCTGCCTAGCATCTTCCAAAATTCCAGGTTACTGGAAAGTGAGCAGGTGTTTAGCATAAACCACATTTTTTGTACAAACAGTTTAGGCACAGTGAGCCATTCTTACCAATTAGCATGGTAGGAACCCTCCCGAAATTGAAATCCCCAGACCCAAGGCATGGTCCAACTTTATAAACAGGACTTTCAAATAACAGCATTCATGCCTATGTTAACTCTTTTCTGCACAATCTGCAAGGTCTTTTTTTTTTTTTTCCTTTTTAAATAAACCTAAGATGAGACTTCCACTTTTGGAAAGATGGAGTACCTATACATTTCCCTATTTTTCCTACTAATGTACAAGCCAGGACATTATAAAACAGACATAAGAAGAATTTCAAAGGTAGAGAAAAGAAGGAAGACCAGCTAGGGTCCCTGAAACCCTGGGTTTTCATTTTGCCTCATATATTCCAGGCTTTCAGATGACAACTTCAGCAGGTAACACAGAAATTCCAAAGGTCATAGACAAAAAAGTTACCAACAAAAGCCTACTTTCTCCAGTAAAAGAACTAAGAAGGGGTAACATACCCAGAAAAAAATTTTAGATAATAACCACTATTTCACTAGCCAAACATCACAGAAGAACACTGTGGGTCCCAAATCACATGCCAGCAATGACCAAGTGAGGAGCCTGGACTTCGATCTTTGCTAAGCTGTAATGAGGTACCTTAAGAACCCTGACAGACTAATGTCAGGGAAATCAAGAAGGAAGCTGGAATTTTTATGCCCACAAGTTAGTAGCCAGGCCCCTCCACCATAATATCACTGAGGACCACATGGGGAGCCTGGACTTCCATCACCACTGCTCTCCCACTAGGTTAGTATCCATGTAGGCCTAGTAAAGAGTCAGGGCATTGACCACTGACCATTGGCAATGAGGGCACCCTCCCCACCAGCCCCAAATGGTATCAATAGAGGCCATGCAGGGAGCAGTATCAGGCACTTCAGCTAGAAAGATATTAGTGGACGCCCAACAGTAATGAGGATATCCCTCCTTGTGTGCCAATGGAGGTCAAATGTGGAGCCTGGACTTCTACCCTACCTGGCAGTAAAGACCAGATACCACTCAGCTTCCCCTGCCGGAGCAGGATCAGAGGAAGTTACTTATAACAAAAGGTTTAAAGAAGATCTCTCTTATAACCTAAGACCCAAAATGTCCAGGTTTCAATCAAAAATCACTCATCACACCAAGAAAAAGAAGTGACTAAAACTGAATAAAAAGACAACCAATAGATGCCAACACCAAGATGAGAGAGATGTTAGAAATAAGAAAAAGACCTCAAAGCAGCATCATAAAAATGCTCCAAGGAGCAATTACAAATATACTTTCAACATATATCAATGAAAAAAATATAAAGTCTCAGAGAAGAAATAGAAAGTCTTGGCAAAGAAATAGAAGATATGAAGAAACAATTTGTAAGTTTAGAACTGCAAAATACAATAACCAAAATTAAAATAAAAACTCAGTGTATGGGCTCAACAGTAGAATGGAGGGGGCAAAGGAAAGAATCAGTGAACTGGATGACAGAACAGTAGAAATCATCCAATTTTACAAACAGATAGAAACACACTGAAACAAAATTTAATGGTGACTCAGGGACCTGTGATATTATAACAAAATATTTAATAGTCATATCATTGGAGCTCCGGGAGAAAAGGAGAAGAAAGAAGGCAATCTGAAAAAGTACTTGAGGAAATAATGGCTGAAAAATTCCCAAATGTGGCAAGTTTGTATAGGTTACACAAACCTACAGATTCAAGAATAAACCCCAAACAGGATAAACCCTAGGAAGTGCACACTGATACACAAAGTCAAACCTCTGTAGACTAAAAACGAACTTAAAAATTCCTAAAAGCAGGAAGGAATAAATATCTTACCTACAGGAGAAAAACAATTTGAATGACCATGAACAGAAAACCTAGAAGCCAGAAGGAAGGAGCACAATGTTTTTCAAGTGCCCAAATAAAACAACTGCCCACTCAGAATATTATATTCAGCTAAAACATCCTTCGGGAATGAAAGGGAAGTCAAGACATTCTTTAATGAAGAGAAACTAAGATAGTTTGTTACCAGTAGATCTACCCTAAAGAGTGGCTTACTGAAGTTCTCTAAATAGAAAATAAAATAAAAGATACAACCTTGGAATACGAGGATGGAAGAAACAACAAGGTATACAGTAAATAGAATATATCTTTCTTATCCTCTGAAGTTTTCTAAATTATGTTTCATGGTTGAAGCAAAAACCATAAAACTTCCTGATGTGGTTCTAAATGTATGGTAGAGAAAATATTTAAGAAAGTTATATTATAAATGGGGGAGGGTAAAAGGAGTAAAAGGAAGGAAAGGTTTCTATACTTTACTTTAACAGACAAAATGATGACACCAGTAGATTGTGATGTTATCTAATGTAAAATAATGTTTAGAGTAACCATGAAAAAAGCTATGTGAAGAGTTACACTCAAAAACAGTATGGATAAATCAAAAGGAAATTTAAAAATATGTTCAAGTAACAAAAAGGAAGGGAAAAACAAAACAGAACAGAAAATTATAAGAAATAAAATTGATCTAAATGCCCTATTTAAAAGGTAGAGATGGAGTGGATTAAAAAAACTTGACCTATCCATATCTTGTCTACAAGAAACTTATTTTTCATATAACAGTATAGGAAAGTTGCAAGACAAAGAATGAAAAAAGATATATCATTCAAACATTAATCAAAAGAATGCAAGAGTGCCTATATTATTATCACATAAAGTAGACTTCAGAGTAAAGAAAATGACCTGACATTAAAAGGGACATTATACAATGATAATAAAAACAAAGGATCAAACCACCAAGAAGACATTGTAATCCTAAATATGTATGTACCAAATAACAGAGCTGAAAAATGTGTGAGGCAAAAACTGATAGAAATAAAAGGATAAATAGACAAATCCATAATGATAGAGCCTTCATCAATCCTTTCTCAACAATTGATAGAACAATTGATAAATAAAAAGTCAGCAAGGCTATAAAATAACTCAACACACCATCAACCAGAGGGATCAAATTGACATTTACAGAACATTCCACCCACCAGCAGCAGAATACACATTTCTACCAACAGCCTACCAAACATATGCCAAGGTAGACCATATATCCTGTGCTATAAAATAAGCCTCAAAAATTTTAAAGAATTGGAATCACAGAGTGTGTTCTCCAAATACAATTGAGAAAGAAATTAATAACAAAGATAACAGTGACATCTCCAAACACTTGGAAACTAAACAACACATGTCTAACCCATGCATCTAAAAGGAGGTCTTAAGAAAAATAAAAAATACATTGTAAAATAAATGAAAATACAGCTTATCAAAATTTGTGGAACACAGCTAAAGCAGGACTGGGATGTAAATTTATAGCACCAAGTGATTACATTAGAAAAGAGGAAAAGTTTCAAATCAATGATCTACGCTTCCAAATAAAGAACCTAGAAGGAGAAGAGCAAAAAATAATATGCAAAGCAAGTAGAATGAGCAAATAATAATAAAGGCAGTAACCAAAGAAACTGAACAGAGGAAAACACTAAATAAAATAAATGAAGCAAAGAAATGATTCTTTAAAAAGATCAGTGAAAGTGACAAACTTCTAGCATGACTAAAATAAAAAAGAGAGAAGGCACAAATTACAGTATCAGTAATGAAACAAGAGAATATAATTACAGACCTCCAATCTTCAAAAGATTAATAAGGAAATACTAGGAACAATGCTATACACATAAATTTTGACAACTTAGATGAAATGGACCAATTTCCTGAAAAACACAACTTACTCATATGAAATAGATCACTTAAATAGCCCTACAACTATTAAGGAAATTGAGTTTGTAATTAAAAAAAAAAAAAACTCTCCAAAAATTAATGTTTAGAGTTAGATGTCTTCATTGGAGAATTATCCCAAATGTTTAAAAAGTAATTTACACCTTCTATACAGTCTCTTCCAGAAAATAGAAGAAGAAGAAATATTTCCCAATTCATTTTATGTAGCTATTATTATTCTGATACCAAAATCAGATTATTACAAAAAATTACAGACCATTATTCCCATGAGTATGAACACAATAATCCTTAACAAAATATTAA